>PVIW01014951.1:0-21447 GCA_004026585.1 Noctilio leporinus | reverse complement strand
AAAATGCTTTTGATTTCTGGATATTGATTTTATACCCAGCTATTTTGCTAAATTTGCTTATTAGGTCGAGTAAGTTTTTGGTGGAGCCAATCGGGTTTTGTATGTACACTATCATATCATCTGCAAATAATGACAGTTTGACTTCCTCCTTTCCAATTTGGATACCTTTAATTCCTTTTTCTTCTCTGATGGCTATAGCCAGAACTTCCAAGACAATGTTGAATAGAAGTGGAGAAAGTGGGCAGCCTTGTCTCGTTCCTGATCTTAGGGGGAAAGCTTTCAGTTTTTGTCCATTAAGTATGATGTTGTCTTCAGGTTTCTCATAGATGGCCTTTATGATGTTGAGGTATGCTCCCTCTATTCCCATTTTGCTGAGGGTTTTTATCATAAATAGTTGCTGCACTTTATCAAATGTTTTTTCAGCATCTATTGATATGATCATATGGTTTTTATCTTTCAATTTGTTGATGTGGTGTATTACATTGATTGATTTATGAATGTTGTACCATCCTTGCATCCCTGGGATGAAACCCACTTGATCATGGTGTATGATCTTTGTAATATACTGCTGAATCGGATTGGCCAATATTTTGTTGAGAATTTTAGCATCTATGTTCATCAGAGATATTGGCCTGTAGCTTTCGTTCTTAGTTGTGTCTTGCCCTGGTTTTGGGATTAGAATAATAATGGCCTCATAGAACAAGTTTGAGAGTCTTCCCTCTTCCTGAATTTTTTGGTATAGTTTGAGGAGGATAGGAGTCAGTTCTTCTTTAAATGTTTGGTAAAATTCTCCTTTGTAGCCATCTGGTCCAGGGCTTTTGTGCTTTGGGAGATTTTGGATGACTTCTTGAATTTCACTAGTTGTTATTGGCCTATTCAGGCTTTCTGCTTCTTCTGGGTTCAGTTTTGGTAGATTATACCTTTCCAGAAATGTGTCCATTTCATCCAGGTTGTCATATTTTTTGTCATAGAGTTGTTTGCAGTAATTCCTTACAATCTTTTGTATTTCTGAGGTATCAGTTGTGATTTCCCCTCTTTCAGTTCTGATTCTGTTTATTTGGGTCCTGTCTCTCTCTTTTTCTTGATGAGTCTGGATAAGGGCTTGTCAATTTTGTTTATTTTTTCAAAGAACCAGCTCCTGGTCCTGTCCATTCTTCGAATTGTAGTTTGAATCTCTGAGTTATTTAGTTCTGCTCTGATCTTGATGATTTCCTTCCTTCTTCTTGCTCTGGGCTTTGTTTGTTGTTGCTCCTCTAGTTCTTGCAGCTTTGCGGTTAGGTCATTTTTATAAACTTCTTGTAACCTTTTTTGGAAGGCCTGTATTGCTATAAATTTCCCCCTGAGAACTGCCTTTGCTGTATCCCATAGGTTTTTGGCTGTTGTGTGTTCATTGTCATTTGTTTCCAGGATCTTTTGGATTTCATCTTTGATCTCATTGTTGACGCCTTCATTGCTTAAAAGCATGTTATTCAGTCTCCATGAGTTAGAGAAATTTTGGGTTTTTCCCTTGAATTTGGTTTCTAGTTTCAAGCCATTGTGATCTGAGAAGATACTTTGTATGATTTCAATTTTCCTGTATTTGTGGAGGCTTGTCTTGTGACATACCATGTGGTCTATCTTGGAGAATGATCCACGTGCATTTGAAAAGAATGTGTATTTTGCTTTTTTGGGGTAAAAGACTCTGTATACATCAGTTAGGTCCATTTCCTCTAGAGTGTTGTTCAATGCCACAACATCTCTGGGGATTTTTTGTTTGGAAGATCTGTCCATTGTTGATAGTGGGGTATTAAAATCCCCTACTATGAATGTGTTGCTGTCTATGTCTTTCTTAAAGTCTTCCAAGATTTTCCTTATATATGTCGGAGTTCCTATGTTGGGTGCGTATATGTTTATCAGAGTTATTTCTTCTTGATGGGTTGTTCCCTTAAGTATTATGAAATGCCCATCTTTGTCCCTTTTTATGTCCTTCATTGTCAAATCTATTTTATCTGAAATCAGTATTGCTACTCCAGCTTTTTTTTTCATGTCCATTTGCTTGATATATAGTTTTCCATCCCTCCCTTCCATCTTTCTGATGAGAGCATCTGTAGACATAGAAAACCACTGTGCCTATAGTCCCCAGGGATTCTAAACTGTCACAATAATATTTCACCTTTAAGACTTTGTTAAAATGTATTTATTTTTTAACTACTTTAATGGATCTTCTTTGAAGGTACATAGAATTAAATTTCTATGAGGTCTATTATCTCTAACAGGCCCCAGAATCATGATTTTGTAGATTATCTGGACTAGTTTAATTATTACAAGGTATTACTATTCTCTTGAAGATTTTTATAGTGTAAGTAAATACCAAACAGACACATATCTAGTAATTTTTGTTTGCAAACTAGACATTGCAATGATCCATAGTAGAGGTTCTAGTTTCTGTATTAAATTTTACTCTGGTTTCAGTGAAATTACTACAGAATCACCATAAAATTATAGGCTGCATTTCATGCTTTCTTGAATATACAATGAAGCATGAGGTATTTCTAAGCTCTCCTAACCCCAACAGTCTCACCTGTGGAGGAAGCAAAGTGAACACTTCTCTTTGCCTTGTTATCTTTCAAGTGATTTCATTTTGCTGGGTTTCTTGGATTCTATCCATAAATTTTTCAGAAGTAAAGGAAATTTTTAAATGGGTGCAAAAGGAGATTATTGGGGTCTTCACCCAGGATTCATTTTTATTGTTTTTTATGCCCTTGATTTCTATATTATGTCAGCCCTGAAATTTATCCTCTGATACTTTAGATGGCATTCAAGCCATCTAACTACTCTTCAGTGGGTCCTCTCATGAATATGAATCACATCTAGTGAAAGGGAATATCCTTTCTTTAAAGGTAAAATCTTGATGAATATGAGTCACATCTAGTGACAGGAAATATCCTTTCTTTAAGAGTAAATTCCAGATTCCAAGATGGTAGAGGAATATATGGAGTTACACCGATCTCCATCCAGGACTAATCTGGAATTACAATTTAATTGGGAAAATATCATCTGGAATAACCAACAGAATACCAGCTGGAAAGAAGTCTTATAACCACTGACAGAACAGAATAAGGTGCTTCATCACAACATGATTGGTAGGAATTGCAGAAATGTGAGAGGGCTGGCTGGGCTCCCACTGGAGGCAGCAGCCAAAGAGAAGGAGCTGGGGGCCCCATCTGAGAAGCGTGGGTTCTGGTCCCTCAGTTGGGTTTCCCAACCCACAGCAACACAACTGGGAGTGGAACAGCATCCAGCTGAGAAGGGCAGAAGACTCTGTGGTTTAGTATCCTGAGAGTGTTCTAGAGACTGCAAATTACAAAGGTGACAAGAAACAAAAATATATTGGTACTCACTTAACCAGTGGAGGGAGAACAGGGTGGACTGGAGACCCTTGGGGGTAGTTTGCAGCAGTGGCTTGGAAGAGAGAAGTGAGGGAGAAGCCCAGAGGGTCCCAATGCTGACTCATCACCCACAACTCAGGCAGGCTATGCTTCCTCAAGTGGCTTTAGTCTGAAGGGTTCTCATAGCCCCACCCACTGGGACAATTCTGCCCTGCCCAGAAGTGTCTGAGCCTGATGGATGATTACACATTTATCGATTTACAGCTGGGTCAATCTGTTCTGCCCAGCTGCATCTGAAACTGACAGCTGATTATGGATTCATTGATTTGCACCTGAATTGGTCTGTCTTGATCAGGGGTGCCTGGGAATAGTGGCTGGTCCCAGATTCATTTATTTGCAACTGAATCAATCAATCCTTACCAGCAGAGTCTGAGCCTGGGAGCTGTTCACAGAGTCATCAATTTATAACTG
The DNA here is from genome assembly GCA_004026585.1 of Noctilio leporinus. Lineage (NCBI taxonomy): Eukaryota > Metazoa > Chordata > Mammalia > Chiroptera > Noctilionidae > Noctilio > Noctilio leporinus. The sequence continues at coordinate 17,608 of PVIW01014951.1, read as the reverse complement.
AATCAATCTATTCCACCCAGTGGCTTCTAAGCCTGGCAGCTGATCACATATTCATAGATTTGTAACTGAATCAATCTGCTTTTCCCAGTGGCATCTGACCCTGGTGGCTGATAATTGACTTGTTGATCTACAACTGAATCAATCTGCCCTGCATAGCATGTTTGAGACTGGAGGCTGATCACAGGTTCATTGATTTACAACTGAATCAATCTGTACTGCCAAGCAGAGGCTGAGACTGGCACCTAATCACAGATTCATTGGAATACAACTGAATCAATCTTTCCCACCCAGCATGGTCTGAACCTGGCTCTGATAACAGAATCATAATTTATATCTGAATCAGTCTGTTCCACCCAGTGGCATCTGAGTCTGGCAACTGATCACAGATTGGTTGGATTACGACTGAATCAATCTGTCTCAGCTAGAGGTGCCTGAGCCTGAAGGCTGACCACAGCTATATTGGATTAAAATTGAATTAGTTGGTCATGCCTAGTGGTACCTAAGGTGATCACTGATTACTGATTAATTAAATTATAACTAAGACAATCCCTCCCACATAGCAACCTCTGAGCATTATGGCATATCACAGATTGATTGGATTACAAGTAAATTAACTGGTCCCACACAGTGCGACCTGAGCCATTCAGCTAATTACAGGTTGGTTAGATTATAAATAAAGTAATTAGCCCTGCCCAGTGGTGCTTAAGGTATCTACTGATCACGGATTGATGGGTTTACAATTGAACTAGTCCTTCCCTTTGGTATCTACATCACAGCTGAGCACAAATGAATTGGATTAAAAGATGAGGGGCATACAAAGACAGTGAATCACTGATTAGCTCCAATAGGCTGACTAGGCCCAGTCTATGGAATGGTCTGACATCACCAGAGGTGAATCCAAGAAGTAAAGGAAGTGCACATCTACACAACAGATCACACCAGAAAGACAGAAAATCAAAAAAGCCCAATCATTAAATCTAAGGCAAACAAGAATAGACATCTAAAAATGGGGATAAAAAGATATAGTCCATCGCCAAAAGGAAAGGAGGAAACCTAACAAAGATCACTAAATGAAATAGAGGCAAGCAAATGATCAGCTATGAAATTAAAAATAATGATGTTACAGAAGCTCAATTAGCTCAGCACACTCAAAGAAACCTAGAAACAACTCCAGTAGAACTGCAAACAACTCCAGGGGAACTGTGAAGAACTCCAGGGAAATGACAAGGAATTTGCTGAGAACTACACCCAATGAAAAGGACATAGAAACTATCAATTAGAGCCAGGAGGAAATGAAGAATAGAATTTCCAAAATTAAGATTACAGTAGAAATAATAAAAAACAGACTAGAAGAAGCAGAAGATCAGATGAATGAGCTGGAGGACTATGTAGAAAAATATTACAAAAAAGTGCAGCAAAATTAAAAAAAGACTGCATAAGAATGAACATGTTTTAAGAGAGCTGCAGGACAACACACAATGAAATAAAATCCATATCATAGGGATACCAGAAGGAAAAGAGAAGCAAGGGATAGAAAACCTGTTTAAAAAAGTAATGACAAAAATACATCAATAATTTGATGAGCAAAAACATCACTCAAATTCAGGAAGCACAGAGGGTCTGAATGAAGAGGAACCCAAGCAGACCCACTTCCAAGACACATCATAACTAAAATGACAAATTTGAAGGACAAGGAGAGAATCCTAAAAGCATCAAGAGAGAAATGGCTAATAACATATATGGAGGCTCAGATAAGGTTATCAAATGATTATTCAATAGTAGCACTATAAACCTGAAGTTAATGGAATAATAAAATAAAAGGTGCATGCAGTAAATTGGCAAAATTTTAGTAAAATAAACACACCACAAATTTTTTAAAATATTTTATTTATTATTTTCAGAGAGGGGAAGAGAGAGAGGCAGAGAGGGAGGGAACATCAACATATGGTTGCCTTTCACCTGCCTCCAGCTACAGACCTGGCTGGAGATCTGACTTGCAACCTGGTTGTTTTCCCTGGCTGGAAATCAAACCAGCAACCACTGGGTTTGCAGACTGGTACTTATCTACTGAGCCACCAGGAAGGGCTCAAAGTGTTATATTTTGAAACGAATGTATTCATATATGTAAATACATAAACATAGTCATTATTTTTTAATTGTTCAAAAAAGTCTTAGGAATATTGAGTACATTTTAATTCACTTTTCTTTGTACATTAAAACATCATAATAGTTTCAATATTGGCTTTAACAGCCTCTTTATTGGAATGAGGTTTTTTATTAACTTCTCTCTCACAAATGCTGCATACATAATAGTTTAAAGGATTTGAATCTGGTGAACTAGGTGGTCAGATTTCCTTTGACCAGAATTCAAGAACATTGACACTTGGAAATTCTTGCCTTTTTGGCATTATGTGCTGGTGTACCATCTCATTGGAAGAGAAAATTATGTCCATTTGTGACTTGCTTCACTTCCAGGGCCAAAAGAATTCTTTTCACTGCAGAAGAAAATCAGAGGGTTTTTTTCCTTTGGGATATTCCCATTTTGTCAGTAGCTTCCTTGCTTTTTCAAAGTCATTTCTTTTGTCTGTTCTTTCATGAACTGGCCTCTCATTAAAACATATAATCTAGCCCTGGCTGGTGGCACAAAGGATAAGGAGCTGGCCTGCAAACCCAAAGGTTGCCAGTTCGATTCCCCAGCTGGGGCACACAACCAGGTTGCAAGCCAGATCTCCAGCCAGGTCTGTAGCCGGAGGCAGGTGAAATGCAACCATACTGATGTTTCTCTCCCTCTCTGCCTCTCTTCCTTCTCCTCTCTCTGAAAATAATAAATAAAACATTTTTAAAAACATACAACCTATTTCTGATATCTTCAGCAATAAGATTATGAACTCTTACATCCAAGACCTGTAGTTATCTTGCTATGGAGTGCATTGACTTTTCTGGATCTTCATTGATGATCTTCTGGATTCTGTGTATAATATCTGGACTTGTGTGATCCTTGTGTACCTTGTGTTTTCCTTGTTGGTGTAGCGACATCAGGATCAGAATCACACAACTTTTTTATGTTGTAAACTGTACTTAAAGGGATGTTATTGAAGTCCACAATTTCCTAAGCAGTTTGCCTGGCACACATTTCAGAAATTATGGTTGTTTTAACATGGTGTTCCTTCAATATGACAGTTGTTCACAGAATTTAATACTTTATAGCTGAAACAATGATATTAAATCATAACCTTAGAAACATAGGTTTTCAAAGTTAATAACAAGCATGTTAAATAAGGAGATGCAAAATTATTACCAAGATAATTAAGATGGTGGAGGAGTAAGTGGCGCTACACCAATATCCTCCCAACACCAAACTGGAATTACAACTTAATTTGGGAGAAATCAACCATAATAACCAAAAGAATGCCAACTGGAGAGAAGCCTCATTAACGTGGACAGAACAGAAGAGGCCACTGCATCACAACTGGACCAGTAGGAAGTGTAGAGAAATGAGCTGACAGGCTGGGCTCCTACCAGTGGCAGCTGAAGGGACAGAGAATCATCTCAGCATTCAGAGGTTCCACCTGAGAAGGGTGGGATCTAAACCCTCAACTTGGATTCCCAGCCTATAGCAACAAAGGTGAAAGTAGAATAGCATCCAGGTGTAAAAAGCAAAAAAGCTGCCAAGTTTAGCCAGCTTGACAGAGAGACTGAGTTCTTGAAGGGACCGTGCACGAAAATATAGTGGCACCCACCTACCGTGGGCTCCAGAGGAGAAAGGGCAGAGTGGACTAGAGTTGCTTGGGGAAAGTTTGGGTCAGTGGCTTTAGGGGGAGAGTTGAGGGAGCAGCCCATGAGTATAGTGCAGACACATCCCCCATACAGCCAGCAGACCCCCAAAGGGTGGTACCCTGAGGGGAAGCCACAGCCCCACCCATAGGAATTAACCTGCCCCACCCAGCAGTGCCTAAATCTGACATCTGATCACAGACTGATTGGATTAACAACTAAAGGAAGCAGACAAAGGAAGTGGATCTCTGGTAGTCTCCAACTGACTGACTAGGCCCAGACTGGGACACAAGTTGACATCACCAAGTGGAGAGCCAGAAAGTAAAAAAAGTGCACCTCTACACCACAGAATGTCACACCACTAAGACAGTAAGTCAAAGCAGAACAATCCAAGTAGAAGATACAAACAAGAGTCACCTAAAATAGGGAGACAAAGAAATAAACCCTCAGTGAAAGGAAAGGAGGAATCCCTAGGATGGGTGTAAAATGAAATAGAGGCAAGCACAGTCTCAGACATGGAATTCAAAATAATGATGATAGAGAAGCTCAATGAGCTCAGCCAGCTCAAAGAAAACTACAAACAACTCCAGGGGAACTATGAAGAACTCTAGGGAAGCTATAAGGAACTTACTGAGAACTACATCAGCATTTAAAAAGGACATAGAAACCATCAATAAGAGCCAGGAGGAAATGATGAATACCATTTATGAATCGAACAACACAGTAGAAGGAATCCAATGCAGGCTAGAGAAAGCAGAGGATCAGATCAGCGAACTGGAAGTTAATGAAAAAAAAAAAAAAATTTCCCAGGCAGTGTAACACAAAGAAAAAAGACTGAAAAAGAATGAAGAGATTTTAAGAGAGCTGCAGGACAATATGAAACATAAAAGCATCCATATCACAGGAATATCAGAAGGAGAAGAAGAGGAGCAAGGAATAGAAAACCTGTTTGAAAAAGTAATGAAAGAAGTTCCCCATCATGAGGAGAGAAAAAGTCATGCAAGCTCAGGAAGCACAGAGGGTCCTAATGAAGATGAACCCAAACAGGCCCACTCCAAGACATGTCATTATGAAAATGGCAAACTTGAAATACAAGGAGATAATCCTAAAAGTGGCAAAAAGAAACAGCTAATAACATACAAGGGGGCTCCCATAAGGTTATCAGCTGATTTCCCAACAGAAACACAGCAAGGCAGAAGGGAATGGCAAAAAATATTACAAGCAATGAAAAACAAATGTCTGTGACCAAGAATACTCTACCCAGCAAGGCTCTCATTCAAAATGGAAGGCGAAATAAGGAGTTTCTTAAACAAAAGAAGGCTAAAAGAATCCATCTTCACCAAACCAGCATTGCAAAAGATGCTAAAGGGTCTGCTTTAAGAAGATGAAGAAACAGAGAGATGGACAGGAACATGGTACAAAGGGAAAAATAGATAATGAAAACTACCTATCAATAATAACCTTAAGGTAAATGGATTAAATGCACCAATCAAAAGACATAAGGTAGCTGAATGGATAAGAACCAACTTAAACTTATGATTGCTTAAAAATGATCTTGTTATAAATAGATTTTACTAAATAAGGTGCAACTTCATATATTACTTGTATCTGCATTACTGCAGGTTAAATTTTCATAGGTTGGAATAATTTCACAATATGGGAAAATCAGGCTACTTGTAATAACTCAGAAAAATTGAATGCAGTTAAGGAAGAAGACAAAAGTAAAAGAATTTGGGTGTATATTACATAGATACATGCTATCTTTCTTATTCGCTGTTACAAAATATGTGCTTATCTCTGGGTGTGTAATATATAGACTTTGTTAGCAATTAATGTTTTAAATAGCAACCAACTGGTCGTTGGTGTGATGTGAAATCAGTCAATCTTTAGGTAAGAAAAGATGCTGAGAATGAAGACCAATTCAGATGGAAATTGTAAACTACTAAACTATATAATTCATGTACATAGGTAATATATATTCTCATATTAGCATGTAAATTAAATGAGATTCCTTTCAGATAGTGGAAATATACATTTCCAGTTTTGAAAGCCTCCAAGTGGGGGATGCTTGGGAAAAGGAATTAATGCTACAATAAACTATTATTTAAATATGAACATACCTAAACTCTACCTCAACAGACTCTTCAATAGTTCAGGGGTTAGTTTAAGACCACATAGGAAGTCAACCACAAGTTAAAAAAATAGCTAGAATACTAATCTACAAAATCATTGAAACTTTTATTTTTTACCTCAACTTAATAGACAAATTCCCACACTAGGGACCAGCTGAGCACTACAAGTGCCATTATTTCTGAAGGCTTCAACTTGTAAAATACATGTAGCAAAAAACAGAGGGTATTAAAAGAAGTAATACCTGTGCACAGTCAAAAAAAAATCAATATACTATTTAAGATGGAAAGCTCCAATAAGAATAAGTCATAGTTACAGTAGCTTAAAATAAAGTTGAGTTGTATTATTGGAGTGGGGAGGATCCGACTGAAAAACCAAATTCATTTTTTACTATATGTTGGGCACTGTTTCTAGGACAACTTTCACAAAAGTAAGTTGTGTAATACACTATTCCTGTGATATATTTCACAAAAATAACATTCCGGAGTAAAATAAGTATTAAAGAAGAAAAAACTGCTTAATTTGCTACAATATATCTAAAATATTATCATTTAACATGTAATAATTATAAAAGCTATTGGCACATTTAAAATTTTTTGTATTATCTCTTCAAAATTTTGTATGTACTTTAAATATGTGTAAAATATGTATGTGTGTAAATGTATTTTTGCATGTGTTTGGTAATATTGCAATTCATATTGCTTCAAAGAGTAATTCTTTAAACCACTGAATTAATGAGGATATTTTGAAATAATGAAATCTTTTTATTAATATGATTTGAGATGCTGGCAGAAGGTGGTGATTAAATGGTGAATTGTCTGGATGTGAAAGGTGAAAAAATTACACCCTGGTGGTTACAAAATAGACAGGGGGTTGTTAAGAAGAGTAAAGGAAATGGAGAAGCTGAAGGACTTATATGGATGACACATGGACATGAACTAAGGGGGTCATTGCCAGAGGAAATGGGGTACTGGGTGGAGAAGGCAAAGAGGAGAGAAAATTGGGACAACTGTAATAGCATAATAAATAAAATATATTAAAAAAAGAAAGGTAAAAAGTAACACACACACACAACAAAGTTATTGCCAATGTATCACAGGTACCCTGTACTCCAAGTAATGAAAACCAAAGGCCTGCAAACAGCAATACTCTACTCAGAAAGGCTCTCATTCAAAATGGAAGAAAAACTAAGAAGTTTCCTTGACAAAAGAAGGATAAAAGAATACATCTCCACCAAAAAAACATTGTAAGGTATGTCAAAGGGTCTGCTTTAAGAAGATGAAGAAACAGAGAGAGAGAGACAGAGAAGAACACAGGCACAAAGGGGGAAAATATTAAAGAATAAGTATCTGCGAATAATAACCTTAAATGTAAATGAATTCAATGCACTAATAAAATGACATAGGTTAGCTGAATAAGAAAGCATGACCCTTAAATATCCTGTCTACAAGAGACCCACCTCAGAACAAAAGATTGACACAGACTAAATGTAAAGGAAAGGAAAATATATTTCAAAGCAATGGAAATTAAAAAAAAAAGGCTGGGATAGCAATGCTTATTTCAGACAAAATAGATTTTACAAGGAAGAATATACAAAGAGACAAAGAAAGACATTTAATAATACTTGAGGGAACAATCCACCAAGAAGGTATAACCTTTGTAAATAAATATACACCCTACATAGGAGCACCCAAATGTATAAGAAAAATCTTGGAGGATTTCAAGAAAAATATAGAAAGCAACACACTAATAGTATGGGAATTTTAATACCACATTAGCCACAATGGACAGATCTTCCAAGCAAAAAAACACCAAGTATATTGTGTCATTGAACAATACTCTAGATTAAATGGACTTTAGTGATTTATACAGTACTTTTCACCCCAAAGAAGCAAAATACACATTTTTCAAATGCATACGGAATATTCATAATGATAGACCACATGGTAAGATATGCATCAACAAATTTGAGAAAATTGAAACTGTACCAAGCATCTTCTCAGATCACAATGGCTTGGAAACTGAATATGAACCTCAAGGGAAAGAAAACAAAAACATTCTAATTCATGGAGACTGAATAACATGCTATTGAGTACTGAATGGGCTAACAATGAGATCAAAGAAGAAATCAAAAGGTTTCTAGAAACAAATGAAAATGAATACACAACAGTCCAAAACCTATGTGACACAGCTAAGGCAGATCTAAGAGGAAAGTTCATAGCAATACAGGCCTACTTAAAAAGGTTATACGATTATACAAAAACCACCCCATAAACCTTCAAGAAATAGAGGAGGAACAACAAACAAAACCCAGAGCAAGAAGGAAGAAAATAATCAAGATAGGAGCCAAATTAAATGACTTAAAGACTGAAACTACAATTTATAGAATAAGTTGATTCAGGAGCTCATTCTTTGAAAAGATGAAGAAAGTTGACAAGCCTTTAACCAGACTTATCAAGAAAAAAAGAGAAGACAAAAATTATCAAAATCAGAAACAACAGAGGAGAAATCACAACTGATACAACAGAAATACAAAAGATTATAAGAAATTAATACAAACAATTATGACAGGAAATATGACAACCTGGGTGAAATGGAAAAATTTCTGGAAATGTATAACTTATCAAAACTGAATCAAGAAGAAGGAGAAAGCCTGAATAGAACAATAACAATGATTGAAATGGAAGCATTATTCAAAAAACTCCCAACACACATGAGCCCTGGGCCAAGTGGCTACACAGGTGAATTTTTCCAAATGTTTAGAGAAGAACTAATTCCCATACTTCTCAATCTATTCCAAAAATTCCAAGATGGAAGACTCCCGAAGTATTTCTATGAGGCCAATATTATTCTAACCTCAAAACCAGGTCAAGACACAACTAAGAAAGAACACTACAGCCAAATATCACTGATTAATATAGATGCTAAAATTCTTAACAAAATATTGGCTAACTGAATCCAGCAATACATTAAAAGATTGTACACCATGATCCAGTGGTATTCAACCCAGGGATGCAACAATGGTAACACATTTGAAAACCAATAAATGTAATATAACACATAAAAAAAATTGAAAGACAAAAACCATATGACCACATCAATAGATGCTGAAAAAAATTTGATAAAATAAAGCAACCTTTTATGATAAAAAACACTTAAAAATATGGGAATTGAGGGATCATATCTCAACAAAACAAAGGCCATATATGTAAAACCTGCATCCACCATCATACTCAATGGGCAAAACTTATAAGCTTTACCCCTAAGAATAGGAACAAGACAAGAATGTCCACTTTCTCCACTTCTGTACAACATTGTTTTGGAAGTTCTAGCCATAGCAATCAGACAAGAAAAATAAATCAAAGGCATCCAAATTGGAAAGGAGGAGGTAAAACAGTCATTATTTGTAGGTGACATGACAATGTACATAAAAACCCAATATACTCCACCAAAAACCTACCCAACCCAAAAAGCATATTTAGCAAAATAGCTGGATATGAAATCAATATTCAGAAATCAAAAGCATTTTTGTATACCAACAATGAAACATTAGAGATAGAAGCTAGAAAACAAATCTCATTTAACATAGCAACAGGAAAAATAAAGTACTTAGGAATAAATTTAACCAAAGAGGTAAAAGACTTGTATTCAGAAAACTAAAGAACACTGAAGAAAGAAATTAAGGAAGATGCAAATAAATGGAAACATGTACCATGTTCATGGATGGGAAGAATTAAGATCATTAAAATGTCCATACCACCCAAAGCAATCTATAGATTCAATGCAATCTTCATTAAAATATCAATGACATATTTCACAGATATAGAAAAAATACTTCAAAAACTTACATGAAGCCAAAAACAATCATGAATAGCCACAGCAATCTTGACAAAGAACAAGGTAGGAGGAATAACAATACCAGATATCAAGCTATTCTACAAGGCTACTGTAATCAAAATCTGGTACTGGCATAAGAATAGATATCTAGATCAATGAAACAGGAGAGAGAGCCCAGAAGTAAACTCTGGTATATATGGTTAATTAATATTCAACTAAGGGGGAAAGAAGATAAAATGGAGTGAAAATAGCTTCTTCAACAAGTGGTGTTGGGAGAACTGGACAGGGACATGCAAAAAATTAATCTAGACCACCAACATGTGCCATAAACAGAATAAGCTCAAAATGAACAAAGGCCTTAAACATAGACTGTGACACCATAAAATTCCTAGAGGAAAACATAGAAATAAAATTTCAGATATCTCATGCAGTAATATTTTCACTGATACTTCTCCAAGGTCAAAGGAAATAAAGGAACAACTGTAAAAATGAGCCTACATCAAACTGAAAATTTTCTTCTCAGCTGAAAAACACATCAACAAAATTAAAAGGGAACCAAGTCTGTGGAAAAAAACATATTTTCCAATAATACCTCAGACAAGGGTTTGATATCCAAAATATTTAAAGAACTTATATGATTCAAGACCAGGAAGACATACAGCCCATTTTTTAGAAAAATGGGCCAAAGACATGAACAGACACCTCTCTGAGGAGGACTTACCAAGGGCCCGTAGCCATATGAAAGAATGCTCAACATCACTAGCCATCAGGGAGATGCAAATTAAAGCCACAATAAGATAACATATCACACCTGTCAGAGTGACCATCATCAACAAATCAACAAACGAGTGTTTGGTAAGGATGTGGAGAAAGGGGAACCCTGGTGCATTGTTGTTTGGAATTCAGACTGATAAAGCCACTATGGAAAAAGTATCAAATTTCCTCAATAAAACTAAAAATGGAACTGCTTTTTGACCCAGCAATTCCACTGCTAGGATTATACCCAAAGAATTCTGAAACACCAAGTCAGATGAGCCTATGCACCCCATGTTCATAGCAGTGCTATTTACAATAGCCTAATGCTGGGAACAGCCTAAGTGCCCATCAGTGGATGACTAGATCAAAAAACTTTGGTACATTTACACAATGCAATATGCCACAGCAGAAAGAATAAACTCCTACCTTTTGCAACAACATGGATAGAACTGGGGAGTATTATGCTTAGTGAAATAAGCCAATCAGTAAAAGACAAATACCATTTGATTTTATTCAATACAGGAGACTATTGAACAAAACAAACAAACAAGCAAAACAGAACCAGAGACATGGGAACAAGGAACAGACTTTCAGTATGCATAGGGAAGGGAGAGGATGGAAAAAGGCAAAGAGGAGGAACAGTTTAGACATGGAATTAGCATGGTTAATCCATGGAAATGGACAGCATGTGGGATTGACTGTGGGAGAGGAAATGGGAGGGTGAGAAAGGGGAGATCAGTTGGGGGAAATGGGATGAATGTAATACAAAAAAAAAAAAAAAAAAGATTAATTTTGTCCAGAGTAAATAGTCATTACAATGTTATCTTGGTACTCATCATTAACTCATTCTGGTACTCATGATGAATGCTGAAATTAACAAGTACCAAATGATGAAGTATTTTCCCTGTGAGGTGGCAGTGAGACTCATACAAGTTCTATTAAGTGCAATGAATACTGAGCAAGTGCCCAGTGCTGAAACACTTCTTTCTAATCAAAACGAGATAAGTACAGAATTTGATGAGTTCTGAAATTGATGTACACCAAGGTATGACTATATGTACAGATGGTGTGATGACTCACTCAATTCTTTTATGACTATACTAAAAACTCAGCTTCTTTAAAGTGAAAAATACAGAAATGATCCCTAACTCATATGATGATTCAACGGTGTTAAATTGATTTGATCAGACCATGCATACATATATATAGTTTTTCCAAAAACATCTTGCTCATAGTAAAAATTCACTACATATTAGTTTTCATTATGCTTATATTATATAATAATGAAAATATGTTTTTATTATTATCATGTCTTTGATATATAATAAAAATATTATATTATGTTTTATTATAATCATATTTGATATCTATTCAAATACCTGAACTCTGAATGACTGCTTTGTGGCTTGGTTGCATTTGGTTCCTCCCATGACATGGAAATGTGATCTTAAGTGAATACTCAGGTTATTCAAAGAGGAAAACATTTTTTAACTTTAATTATCTCAACACTGACTGATAATTTAACAAAACTTAATTGAAATCCTGCTATGTTATAAGTATGTTTGAAATAAGAAGGTAGATAAATACAGATATTCCATATCATGTTTGATCATCCATGTTTTTATATAGAAACAAAATCTTTCTTGTAAAGATTTATTTACTATTTCCACAGAGAAAGGAAGGGAGAGAGTCAGAGAGGGAGAGAGACACATCAATGTATGGTTGCCTTTCACCTGCCTCTAGCCACAGATCTGGCTGGAGACCTGGCTTGCAACCTGGTTATGTGCCCTGGCTGGGGAATTGAAACAGGCTGGAGCCTGTTGGGTTCACAGGCTGGAGCCTTATCCACTGTGCTACCAGCCAGGTCTGGAAACAAAAATCTTAATAAATTGTTCATAAGTGTAGTAAAACTCAAAGTATCCAGAATTTCTACTAAATTATATTTTTGCTGGAAGTGATACATAAAGTTATCTGGCACTATAACAGTTTTAACCCTGAGCATCACACCTAATGATGCCACCTCATTTTGCATAACTTAATAAGGCCATGTGGTAATCTCTTATAATGCAAGTCAGGGGACCTAAATACCATTATCTTATATTGCAAGGCTTACTATTTGTACCTATGGAAAGATTTACATTTTAAAAATATTTGTGACATAGTATGACATATCAAGATCATAAAGCAAGAAAGATTCTCAGAAATCAGTCAGTCATAGGTGAATACCATTCATATATAATATTACTATTTCTCTTTTGAACTTTGAAAGATATTTTTACATACAATATCAACATAACAACATAATGTTATTCTCCATATTGGTTATCTAACATGTGCCTTGAGATTCCCAGCATTTAATCAGCCTTTCATGAGAAAAATTATTTAGATTTTACTAATATACTAGCAGATGTATAATACAATAGTGATATTAACTTACTGCCCACATCTTTTTTAGGGAGACATGTTGAGCTGTATATGAAGTTTTTACCATTCACAAGTACCCCCCCCCCCAAAAATGTGTGCACTGCAGACATGAATATAAGAATTTCTACTCTTACAGTGGCCCATATTTTCTCAAAAATGTTTAATTTGGTGACTAAAAATAGATCAATGAGGGTTTTGGAATATTCTTTTACTGATAACAAGAAGTCTTTATCCTAGAGGACTCCTAGGGGAAAAATAGCTACTGTCAGTTTCCTTTCAAATAAAAATAAAACAACGCAGAATTCATGACAAAACATTGAAGGCTATTTTACATTCTCCCCATCATCTCCGCTGCCATAACATTTATTTATTCCTAGAATCAATCTAAACAAAATTCAATTTCAGTTCTCTTGGTCAGTTCAGTGCACTTTGATTACATTATTCATTTGTTTTTAAAGATGTATGCCATGGTTGTAATGTAATCTTGCCATTGTATAATACAGTAATATTCTGCAGCTAATCATACCTACAACCATAAGACACATCAAACAAAAGAAGACTAATTGTAGTTTTCATCTAAGGTGTAAATATAACATCAAATTTATCCTTTTGTTCTATCAGAATTCAGAAGGAGAGTATTATGCTTAGTGAAATAAGCCAGTCAGTGAAGGACAAATATCATATGATCTCACCCATTATGGGACAATAATGAGCAAAACTAACAACAAGCAAAACAGAACCAAGTATATGAATACAAGGAATAGGCCTTCAGTGGTCAGGGGGAAAGGGGTTGGGGGAGGCGGGAGGGGGGAGGCAGAGGCAAGAAAGAGGAGCAGCTTAGACAAGAACCTAGTATAAAGGAACCATGGACATGGACAACAGGTGGGATTGACTTTGGGAGGAATGGGTGGGTGGTGAGGGGGACAGAGGGGAGCAAAAAGGGGATGGATGTAATACAACAACAATAAAATTAAAAAAAAAAAAAGAAGAAGAAGAAGAAGAAGGGAACCAACCAGACACTGGGGAAGCACAGGAGTACATCCTTTATTCACGGGTGGTCCCAGAGGAGAAGCTGCTCTCCAAATTCTGGGCCCTGAGCTAAGGCAAAAAGCAACTTTTATAGTTGAAGTTTCACTCCCTGGCCTTGCAAGGTTACAGAAACAGACATAGAAATTAAAGCTAGTTTTTCAGTGCCTTTCTTATCACTCAAGCTGGCTATAGCTGACTCCCCTCCAGGAGCCAAGGCCATCACACTCAAGCTGCTTGCTGCCCAAGAGCCAAGGCCATTAACCCTTTACATCCCCCTTACAGGCCCTTGGGGCTTAGCCAGGGCCATTAAGGGGGGCTTCCTTACATCCCCCGTTAACCCTTTATATCCCCCTTATACTTTTAGATGTTGACCTTAAAAAATCTTAGAGTTGAACTTTAGGTAGGTGCTCTGCTCTTCCTTTCAAAACTCATTTACCTCAATTTTTTCTACAGGAAACCAAAGGAACCATGACATGAAACTAAAAAAGACTTCTAATTTAACTAAAAGAAACATTGGGCTCAAAAATCAAATTGTGGCACTCTACTCAGGATGTAAATAACATGTCATATTCCATGAGTCAGGCAAAATCAATATCCTAGACTTAGACCCTAGGGCAAGCAATTTTTCCACTTCTTTTGTAACACTAAAGAGTTTGAAATTAAAATTATAACTCTTACACTATATCTTAGAGCTAACACATACTTTGATCTCTGACTGTTTTCTTGGGATCAGAGCCAAACAATACTAATTCAGTGAAGTTTCACTTACGTGCCAAGAGCATTATATCTAAAAAATACAGACTTTTCCTTCACTCACAGAGGCTGCATCATTTCTTCCAAGAAGATGTAAATGACTCCCCTGCTAAAGAAGAGTGACTCCCATTTTCAAATGGTAGATCTAGATGTTCCTGAAATACACATTCAGAAATAAGAAGCTGGACAATTTGGCCTCTTTCATGGTTTTAATTAATATTGCCAATATTATCATGGTAGCTCTTTTTATGTGGTTATTGAAGTTATGTCCTAGCTTTTATCACTTAAAGATTCATAACAGAATAGAAATGCACCATTAGTAATAATTTGGGTTTTTCACATTTGGCTTGTTTTCCACAAGTCTCAAGCAAAAGACCTGAATAAGTATTTTTTTTTTTCAAAGATGGCATACAAATGGACAACAGGTACATGAAAAGGTACTCAATATCAGAACTCATAGGGGAAATGCAAATCAAAATCCAATGAAATATTACCTCACAGCTGTCAAAATGGCTATCATCAAATTACTGTAAGATATAAAGCAAAAATGTGGAGAAAAAGGAACTGTTGTGCACTGTTAGTGAGAATACAGATTGGTACAAATACTATGGAAAAAGTGTGAAGGTTTCTCAAAAACTTAAAAATAAAGCTACCATATGTCCCAAAATTCCACCTCTGGGTACACATCCAAAGGAAATGAAATCATTATCTTAAAGAGATCTTTGTACTCCCATGTTAATAACACCATTATTCACAATAACCAAAGTATAGAAATAACCTAAATGTCCCTCAATGCATAAATGGACAAATAAAATATGATACACACAGAATGGAATATTATTTAGCCTTAAAAAGCAGAAAATCCTGCGGTTTGCAACATGAATGACACTGGAGGGCATTATGTTGAATAAAATGAGACGTATGGAGAAAAACAAGTACTTCATGCCATCACTTACATGTGGAATCTTAAAAAGAAAAGTCGGAATCCTAGAAACAGAGTGAAAAAGTAGTTGCCAGGAGCTAAGGAGTTTGGGAAACCGAAGGAGTTGGGAACTGGGGAAAGGTTAAAGGGACAGACTTCCAGTTACAAATGAATTAGAGTATCTGATATATAATGGAGTGGCTATAGTTAATAACATTATTGTATAATGGAAGTTGTTAAGAAAATAGAATTTAAATGTTCTAAAAAATATTTTCAAAATATAACTATTTTATATACACACATAGAGGCCTGCCACTTGAAGTAAAAAAGGATGTGACAATAAGATCATAAATATGGAGGTCACTTGCCTTGCGATATTCCATAACCCAGAACAGTAGGTCTATTGCATGAATCTTCCTAAGGATGAAAATCATGGTGAGTCTCCTAACTCATTTTTTTTTTTTAATTTTATTGTTGTTGTATTACATCCATCCCCTTTTTGCTCCCATCTGTCCCCCTCCCCACCCACCTATTCCTCCCAAAGTCAATCCCACCTGTTGTCCATGTCCATGGTTCCTTTATACTAGGTTCTTATCTAAGCTGCTCCCCTTCCTTGCCTCTGCCTCCCCCTCCCCCCAACCTCTTCCCCCCTGACCACAGAAGGCCTATTCACTGTATTCATATATTTGGTTCTATTTTGCTTGTTGTTAGTTTTATTCATTATTGTCCTGTAATGGGTGAGATCATATGATATTTGTCCTTCACTGACAGGCTTATTTCACTAAGCAAAATACTCTCCAGTTCCATCCATGTTGTTGCAAAGGGTACAAGTTCCTTCTTTCTTTCTGCTATATAGAATTCCATTGTGTAAATGTACCAAAGTTTTTTGATCGAATCATCCACTGATGGGCACTTAGGCTGTTTCCAGCACTTGGCTATTGTAAATAGGTGTACATAGGTTCCTTTTTTTTTTTTTTTTTTGTGAATGTATACTTATTTATTTGCTTGTACTGGGACAAGAGACACTCATAGTTTTTTAATTCTTTGTAAGCCATATATTATAGATAATGCTCAAACATTTCTGCTTGTTGAAGAAACCCTTGAATGTTTTCTAGTACTCTTACATATGTAAAAGTTTATTTTTATACCTAATCTGCAATGAGGTTTTTGGAGGTTGTTGAGACTCTTAGCCTCATGACTGTATTTTGAAACAAAAGTCTTCTACATATTTATTAACTGATAAAATCAATAAGTACCCATTAAATATAAGCATTAAGAAACAAAATTAGTATCAAATCCATTTAACAACCTAAATCTGTAATTTACTACCCAGAATTTATGACATTGATTACATTCGCAATAATAGGCAGCGTGGCATTTTATAGAGAATTGGTGTTGCAGGATTCTTTGAGTATAGTCCAAGTAGTGAAATTGCTGGATCAAAAGGCAGTTCCATTTTTAGTTTTTAAAGGAAACCCCATACTGTTTTCCACAGTGGCTGCACCAGACTACATTCCCACCTACAGTGTACAAGGGTTCCCTTTGCCCCACATCCTTGCGAACACTTGTTGTATGTTGATTTGTTGATGATTGCCATTCTGATAGGTGTGAGGTGGTATTTTATTGTGGTTTTAATTTGCATCTCTCTGATGACTAGTGATGTTGAGCATTCTTTCATATGCCTCTGGGTCCTTTGTATATTTTCCTCAGTGAGTTGTCTGTTCAGGTCCTTTACTCATTTTTTAATTGGGTTATCTGTCTCCCTGGTATTGAGTCGCATTAGTTCTTTTTATATTTTGGAGATCAGATCCTTGTCTGAGGTATCATTGGCAATTATGGTTTCCCATACAGTTGGTTCCCTTTGAATTTTGCTGATATTTTCTTTAGCTGAACAGAAACTTTTCAATTTGATATAGTCCCATTTGTTGATTTGTTATTTGATTGCCTTTGTCTTTGGTGAAGTATCAGTAAACATATTTTTGC
>PVIW01014950.1:0-21454 GCA_004026585.1 Noctilio leporinus | reverse complement strand
GGGGAACGGGGTTGGGGGGAGGGGGGAGGTAGAGGCAAAGAAGGGGAGCAGCTTAGACAAGAACCTAGTATAAAGGAACCATGGACATGGACAACAGGTGGGATTGACTTTGGGGGGAATGGGTGGGTGGGGAGGGGGACAGAGGGGAGCAAAAAGGGGATGGATGTAATACAACAACAATAAAATTAAAAAAAAAAAAGAAAGAAAACTGAAAAAATTTTAAAAATTAAAAAAATAATAAGTCCTCTTCCAGCCCCTGATCCTGTGTCCTAAAGTTTCCCAGGAGCAGGCAGGAGAGAAGGAAAGCAGGAGCCAATCCATGTACCCCCTGTTCCAGCTCACACCCCCTCTCAGCTGGACCTTCTAAGGAAACCAGGAGCAGTGGGTGGTTTTCAGGGCTGTGGGAGGAGGAGGAGAGCAGCTGACAGTCTGCTCAAACTCATCCTGAGCATCTGTGGCTATTTTTGCCTTGTGAATACATGGCAGAGAGTGGGCCAAGCTGGGCCGGTGGCCATGTGTATTTGTGTATATTTGTGAACACATATGCACAGGGTGGCAGGGGGTGAGAGGCTTTCTGAGAGAAATTGAGTGGGTGGCTGCCACTTCCGGTGTAGACAGCCAAATGCAAAACATCAAGCAAGCAATTACTGCAATCAAGCGCACAGGGTGTCCGCCTGCATCAGCAGTGCTCTCTCTGCTCCCCCATGCTGGCTTCCCAGGAGCCCCTGTGTGTTCCGGGCCAGAAGGGGCTCAGGCTGGGCCAGGAGGGGCCTCTTTAGGCTCCTTGAGGGTCAGCTGTAAACTCTGCATGTGACTGCCCTTATCCAATAGGCAAATCAAGCCACACAATGACGCTAGATTGAAGCCCCGGTTATTTGGCACAAGCCCTGTCTTTCCCACACTTCCACTATCCCCTCCCCTTCTCAGAGTCTGGCCAGTGGATGGGTCTCCGGTTTTCCCCATCCCCAAGTCAGTAGTGAGAGCTCCAGGAAAGGGGTGCATTCTGCATCATCCAGGGAATTGGCAAGCTGGGGTGCAGAAGAACAAGTAGCCCTTTGGCCACTTACAAGGGCCTTTAACCTAGATACATCCAGACTGCTTGGCATAGGAGCTCTGGAATCTGTGCCCCAGGCATCTCTGCTGTCCCATAAGCTTGGAAGCCAGCAATCTCTGAGGAAATGATGTGAGCCTAGGAGACAGGACACGGGAGGACTGGGCCCACTAGGGGCACAGACAGCATGGGCACTTCGAACCCTGCTGGGCAGTTTTCTCATGTCACATGAGGATGTCAACACAGTGTCACATAACCGCAGGATGCAGGGTTGAGGAATTGGGTCTGAAGGTGTCCGATGGCTGCACTGAAGTTCACCAACTGGAAGTCCGCTGGCTCCTCAATGGGCACTTTCAGGGTTCTTCTCCAAGCCAGAGGGGACACTGATGGACGGCTGCAGATGCTGACACTACACCTGGGGTAAGTTTAGGAGACACGGGGTTCTGGGGAGACAAGTCCTCTCAGAAGAACTATGTGGGCCCAGGGAATGAAGAAACAGGGCCTGCTGTGGCCCTGTGACAGCAGCAGGAACCCTGGCACATGGGGCTCAGGCTTGTCTAAGGCCCTGAGTCCACAGCACAGGACCCTGGCAGGATCAATAAACTTACCTCAGTTTACTTTTCCCCAGTGTACAGACAGGTTCTTCCTTCTGCCTCTGGGAAGCCAACCCTTCACAAGTGGGGCATGGAGGGTCCCCTGGAGCCCTACATGGAAGGAACCCTGAGAAGGCAAATGGAAGGTATTACTGCCCTTCCCAAACCACTTGTTCTCAGGACTCAGGGCCCTTCCGCAATCAAGCTAAGAGGCTGCAGCAGTTAAACCTGGGTGTGGTGCAGCTTTACCTATAATGGTACAAATGACATCATCTGTGACCTTTTCTCACAACGGGTGGGTTTCTAACAGCTGTAATTTATGGATGTTCTTCTGAGGGGAATTAGTCAATATATTTGTTTTCCCTTTGATATAGAGCCACAGGAGTGCAGCAGGCATGGGGTTTATTAAGCCTTGCCAATTTGCTGCCACTGTTCAGCACTATAGATTTTGCTCTCAGAGTGGGCTGGTTCCACCCCAGCACAGGAAAAATCATTCGGCGCGCTGCAGAGCCTTCCGGGCTCAGAGCCCAACGTGCCGCCAGCGCGCAACCCTGGAAAGAGGCACCAGCCGCCCTCCCACAGCCGTGGTTGCGGGGGAGTGAGAGGGCTAGAAAGGCAGCGGCTGCAAGTGACACCGCATCCGCCCTGTGGGTCGGGGGCTGCAGGTGAGCACAGGGCCCTTGTGCTTCCCTGCAGCCAAGACCAGTCCCTGTCCCATCCCCAGGGCTCTGGAGAGCAGTGGTGGTCAGCCAGAGCAGGTGGCCTCAGGTCAGGAAATGGTTCAACCTGGACCATTCCCCCCAAGAGTCCCTCCAAATGGTGTGAGAGGAGGGCAACTTCAGGCCTAAGAACCCCCCAGAAGGATGATAACCTCAGCCCTATCCAAGATGAGGGAGTGGTACCGCTGTGGAGGGGGTTGATGGTCCTCCAAACTCAGTCTGCCTGAGAACTACCTGGGTGTCGGGGTGGAAAGCAGATTCCCTGGCAGGACCTGACCCCACTGTGTAATTCAGCTGGTCTGAGGGGGCCAGCGCTCTGTATTGGATACAAGAGACCTGCAGAGGTGATTCAAACCCACTGACCCCCATCCCCCACCCCCCTCCTCAACTGTCACCCATTTAGATGAATCGGGTTTTTCTAAATCTGAGCAGAATGGTATTTCTTTTGATGGTACACAATGAAAGATGTGAAGGCTAGAACAAAAAAATCATAAACTGTTCGGTTAAAATGTTGCCATTGTGGGAGATGTGCTCAGTGCCCTGACAACACCTCCTCAGTTTATCCATGTGATCTGAGATGTCACTTTCTAAGCACCTCAGGCACCTGAGCTGATGGGTCTGCAGGCAGGTTCCATTCCTGGAGAGGATGACCAGGGCCATGCTGGCACGTGGGGGAGGTCCATCCAGCTGCAAACCCTGTACTGTTTCCAGACCTCCAGCACCTCCCTTACCACCTCTGCACCAGGCATAGATTCCCATCACTCTTCAGAGCACCTAAGGCCAGTGCAGCCCTCCTTTCCCTTTCCCTTGCCCCTGCATCCAGAGCTGAGGATTGTCTTCCCAGAAAGTCACTGCCTCCTTTGAACGACATTTCACACTGGCTATTTGGGGTCTGGGGCCAGACTGCTTGGTTCAAAGTTCAGCTCTGCTACTTTCTAGCTGGGTGCCATTAGGCAAGTTGCTGACCCTCTCTCACCTACCAATGAAAATAACCCTTGTACCTACCCCACAGAGTTGCTTTCTGGTTTATGTGAGTCCAAATACTCAAAGCTAATTTTAGCACTTTAAAAAGGTTTGTAAGCCCTGGCTGGTGGCACAGTGGATAAGGCACCAGCCTATGACCCCCAAAAGTTGCTGGGTTGATTCCCTAGCCAGGGCATATAACCAGGCTGCAAGCCAGGTTTCCAGCCAGGTCCATAGCTGGAGGCAGGTGAAAGAAAAACATACATTGATGTCTCCCCCCCTCTGCCTCTCTCCCTTCCCCTCTCTCTAAAAATAATAATAATACTAAACCTTTTAAAAAATGTTTATTATTCTCTGTTCTTCACTTTTTTTGGTGGTCCAGTGCTGTCTGACTGTGTGCAGGGTGGTGATGGAAAAGACTGATCTAAGTTACCTGATTTGGGAGATAAACCAGAAGTAGGCCCTGAAAACTTGAAAATTTTAGTCTTCTGCCCCAAGATGAGAAAAGCCCTCTACCTACATACATGTACATGAGCACACATACACGTGCAAATGCACATGTGGCTTCCTTTGTGTTAGCTAAAGTCAGAAGGAGTGGATGTGGCCAAGAGGGGCTGGTGCCCAAGAGAGAGGGGCAGACACAGCATGTGCAACCCACCTGGAATGGGAAAGAGCAGGGTCAAAGAACTGATGAGCCAGCAAAGACTGAACTCATGGAGCAGGATAGAGCTGACGGGGCAAAGCACACAGCTGGAGCAGGTATGAGGAAGGGCCCGCATGTGCAAGTAAGAGACATGAGGGACATGCAATGTCAGGGATGGGTGAGGACCAGGATTCAGTGAAAACTGAAAATAAACCCATAAATACATCCAAGCGCCTGCATTCAAATGGCCATATCAGAGAAGTCTTTATATGTGCATGCACACACAGACACAGACACAGATACACACACGATATGAACACATAAACACAGACACACAGAGACATAAACACTGAGACACAGACACACAGAGACATGAACACACACATACGTACAGGCACATAGGCACACATAACACACAGACACCCACAGACAAACCCACACACAAAGACACACAAACTGCCATAGACACGCAATGCTCAAGTACAACATCCCAAGGTCTGTCTGGCCTGGTTCTCTCCATAGCAACAAATGTCTGATATAAGGAAATGGGGTAAGAAATCAAAGTTCTATTGATAAAATCTGGGATCAGGAAGAAGCAACTGCCTTTATATTTATAAAGAAAGCCAGAGGGCTCTGAGCCTTTCAGGAGACTGTCAAACAAAGCTCCATGTGTGCTTTAATCCTGTACATATTGACTCTGCCAAGAAAAAAGACTCTTCACAGTAACCAGACTCACCCAAGCAGCACCAGATGCCCAGGAGTAGGGGTGGTACTGACTTACCTTAGTGTCTGGATGGAAGGGCCCTCCAGGAAAACAAAGGCCTCAGTGGACAGTGGGAGGCCATCGGGAACCTGGCAGGGAGGCTGGAGACAAGCTCAATACCCCTCTTTTCATAGCCTCCCTCCCCTCTGACATATACCAGCCTGGCACCCAGGGTGGCTGTGACTGCAATTGCAATAAAGTGAACAGGGTGATTGGGCTTCAGAGTCTCTCTCCTTTGCCTGTATGTAAATAAATCCCAGGAGAACACGGGGTGTGCATGTTTTGGTCACTACTGTACTCCAAGTTCCTAGCATTTAGTAGATGCTCAACAAAGAGAGAAAATTCAAAATGGATGACTAACTTCACAGTGTTGGAGTCAGCGAAGGCAGCTGGGTGCCAAGGACAATGGTGAGTGTGCTGTTCAGGTGGGAGGCTCCTGTGGTCATCCTTGGGCTCTCAGGTGTCCTTTGGAGTGCCGGCTCTGCATGTCCTTATTGCCACCCCTCCCCCACCCCAGCATGGCTCACCTGTGTCTCTGAATCACTCAGAGAAATCCACAAGATTATACATCAACTATGTCAAAACTGGGCAAAAGCCTGTCAAAGAGACGCTATAATGGTGGTAAAATCCCCAGTACAAGCCTCTGATAAAACAGCACAATTCCTGATCCATATCCCAGTTCCTCACTATGCTGGTTGCCCCACTCTTTCCCTCCCCCGCCTCAGCCAACCCTCTCTGCACCACAGCATCCCCGGGCCCTCCCAGAACCCTTCCAGAACCCTTCATTTATTTCATCTCTGTCCCATAAAACATCTGTTCTCAGATTAAAGGCTTAGCCAGCAACTGAATTTATATTAAAAATGTCAAGATTTCCACTTCCAGAAAATATGGAATATAAGGAAGCAGAATTACATTCCCTCCTGAAACAAACAAACAAAAAAACCAGACAAAATAAATAAAACAATAGATCTTGGATACTGGACATTGGGTAGCAAGGACAAAATCCCTGAAGGAGGGACATGAACCGGGGGAGGCCTGCCATGGCTCTCTGCCTTCCGGCCTCGTGAGCATTTCCACATGGCAGAGTGGGGGAGGGGGTAATCATCTCCCAGGGAAGAGGAGACATAGCTGGGGGTCCAGGGAAACCATGATGTAGGGGGAAGTCTTGACAGACTTAGGATGGCTTACATGATCACCACATCCTGGACTCACATCCCTTGGAGCCCCCACCCTCCTTATTTCAAGGCCAGTCTATGTGACCAATAGCCCATGGAACAGTGATGGCATGTGAGGATGGCAGGGTATAAGAGGTAGAGGCTTTCATCTTGGAATATCTATCTACCTATCTATCTATCTACCTATTTACCTTTTTATCTGTCTATATCTATCTTTTTATCTGTCGATCTATCTATCATCTTTCCCTCGTTCCACCTCAGTTTCTTTCTCAGTCTTTATCTATATCCCTCAACACATTCTCTGGGGGAAGTTGGGGTCCACATCACATGAATTCAGTTTTGAGCAAAAGCCCCCACAGTGAGAAACAGAGGCTCCTGCCCAAATCGTGATAGAGCTTGGCAGCAATTCTCCAGCACTTTCAGGTAACACTGCTCTGGTCCACAACCTGACCACAACCTCCTGAGAGGCCCTGGGTCAGAGCCACACAGCTGGGCTGCTAATCCATAGGAACCATAGGAGCTATTTGCTATTTTAATGATGGCATCAGAAATCTATACAGATGAAGGAAAAGGCATCAGTAATAGTCAATATGTAGGTAAATATAAAATGCTTTCATCTTTATTTTATAAATCTATTTTAAAGATAATGAACTGATTAAATCAAGCATAATAATGTCATATTAAGGTTTTATGATACATGTAAAGGTAAATATAGGACAATGATAGTACAAGGCCAGGAGAGGAAAATTGGAGTATATCGTTATAAGGTTCATGTACTACATTATTTAACAATAAACTATGAAATATTAAAATGTACACTATAACACTAATGTAGTTAGTTAGAAGAAGCAAATGGGACTACATCAAATTAAAAAATTACTAATGTAATTACTGAAAAAGAAGAATATAGCTAATAGGCCAAAGGAGCTAAAATGGAATAATAGAAAGTAATCCAAAAGAAGGCAGGAGAAAGGGGTAACAAAACAAAGATGAAACACAAAAATTTCAATGTAGCCCTGGCCGGTAGCACAGTGGATAAGGTGCCAGCCTGCAAACCCAAAGGTTGCTGGTTCGATTCCCCAGTCAGGGCACATAACCAGGTTGCAAGCCAGGTCTCCAGCCAGGTCTGAGGCTGGAGGCAAGTGAAAGGCAACCATGTATTGATGTTTCTCTCCCCCCTCTGCCTCTGTCTCTTCCTCTCTTCCTGAAAATAATAAACCTTTTAAAAATCCTTAAAAATAAAAAAGATTTTGTTAAAAAAATTCAATGTCAATTTAAACCCAGCCATATTAATAATTGGATTAAGTGTACATGATACAAATACACCAACTGAAAGACACATGACCAGATTACATAAACAAGCAAGACAACTAAATGATGCTGCCTATAAGAAATTCATTTTACATATAATGACACACTAGTTTATTTTTTTAAAAAGATTTTATTTATTATTTCCAGAGAGAGGGGAAGGGAAAGAGGCAGAGAGGGAGAGAAGAATCAATGTATGGTTGCCTTTTACCTGCCTCCAGCCACAGACCTGGCTGGAAACCTGGCTTGCAACCTGGTTATGTGCCCTGCCTGGGGAATTGAACCAGCGACCTTTGGGTTTGCAGGCTGGCACCTTATCCACTGTGCTACCGGCCAGGGCTTTATGACACACTAGTTTAAAAGTGAAAATTTACCAGGGGTAAAAACACCATGCTAATACCTAGCAAAAAAAATGTTGGAATGGGGTGACTATTTATTGATATCAGACAAAGTCAATCTCAGAGCAAATGGTGTTAGCAGGGATACAGAATATCAGTTCATTTTGAGAGAAGAGTCTGTTTGTAAGGAGGACTGACAATTATGTTTCTGCACCTAGAAACAGGGCTTTAAAATGCATGAAGGAGCACATATCAAGCCTATCAAGTCCCAGCCATGAGAAAGGGGCCTAAAATCAACAACAGTCTGCTTCAAGAGGGAAGACAGGAGAACTCAGTAGATGTAGGGCACACTCTCTTTCCCCTCTCACCTCACCATGATTTGAAGGTTTGGTTTCTGGAAGTCTCTCAGGGCAGGGATTCTGAGCTGGAGCTGTCATTCCAGACACCATCTCTGCGGCCCTCCTGCAAAGTCCTCTTGCTCCATGACCTATGGTTCCTATTCTTTAGCCCAGAGATGGAAACATAGTTTCTTTTATAACTTTCTTGAGGCATAACTGCCCTATAATAACTGGCCCACACAATGGTACCTCTCAGTCTCATCATTAATTCATTCTGGAACTCAAGCAAGTGCCAAAACCAATAAGTACTGAACAATGAAGCATTTTCTCTTGTGGGGAGGCATGTCTCATATAAGTTCTAGCAAGTGCAAGGACTCCTGAGCAGGCACAAAGTGATGAAACATTTTTTTCTCATCAAAATGTTACAAGTACAGGGTTTCACAAGTTCTGAAGCCAATGAGTACCAAGGTAAGATTATATTTAAATTCTATAATTTGATACACTTTTTATATGTCCCTGAAACTATTCCCACAATCATGATACTGAATACATCCACCATCTCCAGAAGTTTCCTCATACCCTTTCCTAATCACTTCCTCCTACCCTTCCTGGCCCCACCCTTGACTAAGGCCATCACTAATATGTCTTCAGTCACCGTAGATTAGTTTTGCATTTCCTAGAATTTCATATAAATTATATAATAGAATTTCATATACAATTATATAATACATAATCATTTTTGGCTTCTGTAACAGTATAATTTATTGAGATTCATTAATACCATTTTGTGTATTGACAATTCATTTTCTTTTATTGCTCAGTAATATTCCATCAGATAAATATAACACTATTTATCAATTCACTTATTTATGAAAGTTTGGATTTTTTTCAGTCTTGGGCTATATATTACAAATAAAGCTGCTGTGTGAATCTGAGTGCAAGTCTTTTAAGGACATATGCTTTTATCTCTCTTGGGTATGTAGGAAGTGGAATAGTTGAACCTTATAGTAGGTGTATCTTTAACTTTTTAAGCTGTTTTCAAAGTGGTTATATCAATTATATTTCCACCAGCAATGTACAAAGTTCTGGTTCACCCATACCTTCACTAATACCTGGTTTGGTCAATTTTTCTCAGAATTGGAGCCATTCTTGTAGATGTGTAATGATATTTCACTGTGCTTCGAACTGATATTTCCTTAACAACTAACGATGTTGAGCACATTTTCATGTGCTTATTTGCCACCCATACATAGTCGTTTGTGAAATGCTTTATAATTCTTTTGCCCAGTTTTTCATTGGCTTCTGGGTTATGATTGAGTTGTAAAGCAGGATAAGGGAGGAAGAGTAACAGAAAGGGCTATTTATGATAAGATAACTAGAAGGAAGTTCTTTCTAGGTAAGTGATATTTAAACAGAAGCCTGAAGGAATTAAGGAAGGAAGCCATAGTATTCTTTTTTTTTTTTTTTCCCTATTTTTTATTATTTTCCCCATTGTTCTTCCCTGCCCTGCCTCCCCAGTCAATCCCTACCCTGTTGCCCATGCCCATGGGTCTTTTATACACACCCCTTGACTAGACCCTTCCCCTTCTTTCCCCCATTATCCCCCTCCTCACTGGTCACTGTCAGTCTATTCCTTGTTCCGATGCCTCTGGTTTAGATATCCCACACAGCAATGTTTTCACTGATGTATCTCCTAAGGCAAGGGATATAAAGGAAAGAAGAAGCAAATGGGACTACATCAAATTAAAAAGCTTCTGCATGACTGAAGAAAAGGGAACCAACCATATCATGGGAAAACATTTTCCAATGATACCTTGGATTTGGTATCATCTAAAATATCTTTACATCTGAAATAGGTATGGTGTCTAATTTTTTTTTTTTAAAGATTTTATTTCATTATTTTTAGAAAGAGGGGAAGGGAGAGAGGCAGAGAGGGAGGGAGACATCAATGTATGGTTGCCTTTCACCTGCCTCCAGACACAGACCTGACTGGAGACCTGGTTTGCAACCTGGTTATGTGCCCTGGCTGGGGAATCGAACCTGCCACCTTTGGGTTCACAGGCCGGTGCCTTAACCACTGTGCTACCAGCCAGGGCTGGTGTCTAATTTAATGTTCTGCAAAGTAGACTTTATAAATCCCCCTTCTCCCTCACTCCCCTCACCCTCCTCCCCTTCTATTTCAGCCCCTCACTGGCCATACCTAAAAGGACCTACCACATAGTAGACATTCAATTTGAAAAACCAATGTAATTGAGTGTTTATTTCTAGACTGTGCACTCTCTATCTTCTCTATGCTTAGCTCCTGAGTGCTCATTTGAAGCAACTATTTTCCATTCTAGAGGGTTTGTCCCCTCATAGGTGCCTCCCTGGGGCCCAAAGATGCCTCCTCCACAGGCCTGGCCTGGATAGAGGGACTTGGAACAGGCAACAGGGGAGGATCATTTAATCAAAAATTATTTAAACTGTTTGCTGGACTTCATCTACCATTATGATGGGACATAAAATTTTAAGGGCCTTTGCCAAAAAAATAAAAAAAATCTATGATCCAACTCTAATCCAAGTTCTAATAAATCTGCAGAGAGGGAATTTATCATCTCAATAAATGTGTCTCTTCTGCGCTATCTTCAGAACACTTGAAAACTCCAGATATACATCTCAGCGTCAGGCTTCATGTTTGTCTCCTCAGGAGGAAGTTGGTTCAGAGTCTCCTACTCTGTCCCCAGGGTCACTTGTCAGTCCTTGCCAGCACCATCCTCCTCCTTTCTCAGCTTCTGCTTCTCCTCATACTGGGGATCCCCACCATGTTCTGGAGAATCCCCACTTTCCTCATCTGCGAACTAGGAGGTCAGGCCACCTGACCTGGAAGGGCACCACTATTCCAGTGACCCCTGGTGGTGCCCAGCCTGCAGCCACTGCTACTGTCTGTGGAGACTTGTTGGATGGGGCTAAGGGGCTAGGAAGTCAAGGACAGCTAAAGACTTGAGGAAGGAGCTTTCCTGAGGACAATGCAAGGCCAGTCACGCCCTTGGCAGAGGGGCAGGAAATGCAAAACTCCAGACCCACCACCTGCGACATGAGGAATCTTGTAACATTTGCCAAGTAAAAAAGAGGTAGATCCAAAGGTCTGTATTGTGTGATTCCATTTATATCAGAGTCCAGAATAGACAAATCCACACAGATAGAACTGATGTGTTAGTGGTTGCCAGGGTGTGAGGGAGGGTGGGAAATTGGGACTGACTGTTAATGAGAACCATTCTATAAGGGATGATAGAATTTTTTTGAAATTAGATAGTGATAATAGTTACAAAATATAGTAAATATGCTGAAAACCGTTGAATTGCACACTTTGAAATGATGAATTTTACGCTACATGCATTATACCCCCATTTAAAAACATATAGCTCTTAACTGCAGACCTTGGCAAGTCAGCGCATTGGCTGAGCACAGTGGACAGAGGACCAGCTCAGGAGGACCAGAAGCTCATCCCCTTAGGGAAAGTGAGAGGCTCCCAGGCAGGGAGGGCAGCTGGAAGGCTTCAGGACCCAGGCGGACTCTCCCTTCCAGACAAGGCCCCAGCCCCACAGTTGTTGGGACCACAGCCCAGCAGTCCCAGAACCAAATCCTAGACACAGACCTTTTCAGGGTGTGACCCAGGACCCTTTGCATCTGCACTAACTAGGGGCCTTGTTAGTAAAGCAGAGCCCCAGACCTATCCCAGGTGGACTGAACTGCATTTTTACCTTTAACAAGCTCTCTAGGTAATTCTTCTGCACACTCCAGTTTGAAAAACATTTCAAGCTAGAGTGCTTTGCTAACACCAAAGGGTGCACAGATCGCCTAGAGATCTTATTTAAACGTAGATATTCTGATTCAGAGGGTCTGATGTGGGGCCTGAGATTCTGCATTCCTAATAAGTTCCCAGGCCTGCCATGTTACTGGTCCCTAGATTCTGCTCTGAATAGCAAGGATTAGAACAGTTTCATCAATTTGCATACTGCATACTGCAATCAACCAAGAAGCTTTAAAAATGACTGAGGCCTGGGACTCCCTCTCTGAGAGTCTGAGTCAGTCTTTGGGGTGGTTGAAAGCATAAGAGCTTTTAAAACCTTCCCCAGGTGATTCTAAAATGCAGCCATTGTTGCCAGACACTGCAGCAGTGGGAAACTGGTATTCTAAGCAGGTATCTCTGTAGATTCAGAAGAACCTGGGATTGACATTGGCTCTCTGTAAGTGGGACAATGCAGAGGTGTAGAGGGTGCAGGATTTGCCTCAACTTCTATCTGTACATGCAGGAGTTGCCTGTGTCAGTGCCCAGAGCCAAAGGACATGACTATGGTGCTGGCATGACCATCCCAACCCCAGCTGGCAAGGAGCAGTTTTCTGCCCCCCATCCATCTTCTGTGGCTCTGAGCCTGGGCAGGACAGTGGGATCCATTAGAAGGTCCGGTGGCAGGGAGCTTCATGCCTCTTACCTTACCCAGAATGTCCCAGTTAGAATTCCCTTAAATCCAAGGCATCACATTTCCAGGGAGGCATTGGAAGGGGGCACATCTGTGGGGTATCATCTCTCAGGCACCTTCATTCCTGCATATTCCAGGCTATAACATTGAAGGATGGGGACCTTCACACCATTCAGGTTTGCACAGGAGACCCTTGGCATTCCAGAAAGGCACATGCAGCAGGGGAAAGGTGTGAAGAGGAGGGAATTGCCAGGGCTGCTTGCTGGAAAGCCAGAGACAGATGTTGAAAGCAACCCATGGGCACTTTGGCAAGAGTGTGACCAAGCTGCATGTAGCTGCGTGAAACACAGGCCATATTTCAATGCAAAGTAAAAATGTGTCTATAATTAATGATCCTCTAGGAACACATGGTCCTTATTAATGTAGCAATTTAGAGAAACATAATTCACTAGACATCAGGCTTGAATTGCCAGAATGATTTTATCTGGAGGAGGGTTCAGGGGGAGCAGGAAGTGGAAGGTTCAGGGGGAGCAGGAAGTGGAAGGTTCAGGGGGAGCAGGAAGTGGAGGAGAAGGAGGCTCAGGAGATGGGTTCCCAGGGGTATCAGAGATGGGGTGCTGGGAGCCAGGAGGGGCTGGACCAAGAAGCCCCATTGATCTGCAGGGCCACTGAGGAGAGGTGACTGCCTTCTCACCATGCTGCAGCATCCTGTCTGAACACCATGGTCACAAAGGCTGCATGTGTGGGCTATGCAGCCAGATAGTCTCTTCCACTCCGCTGGTGACCTTGGCCGAGGTGCTTGATGTTTTTGCACCTCAGTTTGCTCATCTGTAACAAAGAGCTTAATCATTGGGCCTATTCATAGAAATAACTGAAGAATTTTTAGCACAGTGCCTGGCCTATAGTACATGCAAAATAAGTAGTAGTTATTATCATTGGCAGATTCCACCTGTGCATAAATGGGAACAACAATAGTAGCATGGGGTATGTGAGGTTTTCTGTAAAAATGTTTCACCAAGTTATCTGCCCCACTCACTATGTGAGAGAATGTTGTGACAAAGGAAGAAAGAGTAAAGCAGAAATGGCCTGTGTTGCACTTAGCATACAAATGGAATTTAGTGGCAAAAATACTACTACTAATACTAATTGGGAAACAGAGTTTGTGCCCATCCCAGGCCGAGCTGGAGTTCCTGAAAGAACAGGGAGTCTTAACCCTCCTGGAGGGGCGGTAGCCTCAGGCTAACTGTTGTTTAGACAGGTATCTCCTCATCTAGAAAAATAACTCATTAGATAGTTTCTAAGGGCCCTTGTAATCTAACTTCTTTAAAATAACATTCTATGGTTAAAAAGGGAAAAAACACAGGCTAAGTAAATTGGAGGGTGAGACTAGAGACCATAAGCCTATATATCAGTGTCTGTGTCTTCCCAGGCAAACCCCTGGATGTGGGACAGATGCTCACATTTGAGACCCAAACATAGCCAGGATATCTTCAGATGGACAGTTCCTCAACCCATTCCAGAGCTGTCCTCCCAGGAAGCCCTAGAGAAGTCCCAGGCCCATTTCCTACCTTTCTCAAGCTCCATCCAGGGGCCTGTAGTCCCAAATGGTACCAAATGGAGCCTCTTCTTCATTAATTCTAATTTGCCTCTTCATATCATCAGACATTCTTTCTGTCTCCTTCCCTTCAGCTTACAAGCATGCTTAAGTCTACTTTTTCCGAAAACAAATTAAATGAAAAAGCCCTTCTTCTTGTGTTTCTGCCCCTGGCTTCCTTTCCCCAGCAGGCAAGCATCTTGGAAAATAACTGACACCAGCTGTCTCCATTCCTCCTTCCCCAACCAATTCTAGAGGCATCTCTCCGGCTTCAATCACTGCCATGCCACGGAAACCACTCTGACCACATCCATCATCAACTTCCCTACTGCCAACTCCAAGGAGCACTTTCCATTACTGATCTTCACACTTGGCTGGCTTGAGAGGGTTGGTCAGTCCCCTCTTTTCAGAGCTTACCTACTTTGGTTTACATGGGCTGGTCTCTGTCAGCTCCCTCCCTGCCTCTGACTATGAGGGCTGGGCCTTCTTCTGCACCCACATCTTAATTGCTCATACTGTCTAGGATGCTGCATTTGCCCCCCTTCTCCTCTTGTTTTGCATCCTTTTCATACACGATGACATTTATACCCATGGCTTTAACTAACACCTAACTACTTATGATTTCCAGATCTTTATTTCCACCAAGACCACTCTCCTAATACATAAAACCTTCATAGGATAAAGTCAGTTTTAAACCCATGTACTCCTTGTTTTTGAATGCATTCTCTGTAGATATCTCAACTTAATACATATATGCTAGAAAATCATCTTGCCATACACTCAACTTTCTCTTCCTCCTGTGTCCCCAATGTCTGCAGGAGCACCCTGAGAGCTGTGCGTCACTTACCCCTCCACCCACCTGCTCCCCACTAGTCTCCAAGCCCTGCTGATTTGACCTCCAAAATATCTCATCTGTCAGTCCTCTCCCCAGTCTATACCTCCTGCCACTGCCCGAGTGCTGGCAAATCTCTCACCTGGTTGTATCAACAGCCTCCTAACTGGCCCTACTGTCTCAGTTCTGCCAACCCATCTTTCTCACCAGCATAAAAGTGGTTCTGCATGTCTAACCATATCTTTTTCACAATACAAGTCCTTCATTGACTTCCCTTACCTATAAATGCCAATCAATGGACTGTCCTTCCATGTCAGACTTTTCAAAACCTGAGCCATCAACACCACTCCCACCCTATCACTTGCTGAATGACTCTGAATCCCAGCCCCCAACTTACTAGGCAAGGCAATCCCAGGTCTCCGAGGTCTCTTTCCAGGATACTCAATCTCTTGTCTGCTGGGAGGCCAGATGTGAGGCTGGTTACATACCTCTTTTCCTTTCACTGTTTTCTGCATTTGACTATGGGCCTTTCTGATTCAGGCAATCTGTCAGCGACTCTTCATCCAGCCAGACCCTGCTCTCCTGCTTAGTTCTGGTGACAGTCTAATGAGTGATTAGCTCTCAAAAAAATTAAGAGATTCATTAGGGAAAATGATAAACAATTGGCATATGGAAACATTGTTCCTAAATATTTCTTCTCTTTTAAAATTATATTCATCATGAGGAATTTGTATTTACTTCTCTTATACAGAGAAAACCTAACTAAATCATAAGAAATCCATGCATAAGTAATATAACTAATTTTTATAGGTAAAAACAATAATTTTATCATTGATATTGCTTATCATTTTTTATTTTAGGCAAGTCTGGCACAGAGGCTGTGCTACACACCCTGGTGGCAGCTCCCAGAACTGCATGCAGAGCTGAGGGTCTTGAATTCAAGTGAACAAGAGTCCCACTGTTGACAGTAAGGGAGTCCCTGGGCTGCACACAGTTGAGAAGTTATGCCAGTCCACGGAGGCACCTGCTACTTCACTCCCATGGTGTTTTCCTGCAGGACTATAGACTCTGTTAGCAGTTTTTCTCATTTTGAATTGCTCTTATTTTTGTTTGCAAGGTGAGCACTTAGATTAATGAATTGAGATATTTTATCTTTTCTAATATAGGCAAATGAATCTATAAATTGTCCTCTAAGCACTGTTTTAGCTGCACCCATAAATTTCAATATATTATGTTCTCTTTTTCATCAGTTCAAAACTTTTCTAATTTCCCTTGTGGATTATTCCTTCCCTGACCCGTAAGTTCTTAAGAAGTTACTTTGTTTAATTTCAAAAATATTTGCTGAGACAGAGGGGAGCAAAAAGGGGATGGATGCAATACAACAACAATAAAATTAACTTTTAAAAATGCTGTAAAAAAGGGGATGGATGTAATACAATAATAATAAAATTAAATTTTAAAAAATGTTTGCTAATATATGACACTTCTTTTGATGTTTTCATTTTTAATTTAATTCTGTTATGGACAGAGAACATGCTTTGAATAATTTTAATCTTTCTATATTGATTGAGACTTTTATTAAGACTTAGCATGTGGCCTTTCTGGAAAATGTTCCATATGCCCTTGAAGATAATGCATATTTTTTAGGGGGCTGTATTCTTTGTAAATATTAATTAGGTCACACTGGTCAATAGAGTTGTTAGACTATTATATATCCTAGCTGATTTTCTATCTAGCTGTTTTTACAAATATTGTGAGTACAGTATTGAAATCTCCAACTATAATTATTGAATCATCCATCTACTTCTCCTATGAATTCTGTCAATTTTAGATTCACATATTTTGGGCTTTCTTGTTAGGTTCACAGATACACATTTAACTATCCATAGCTTCCTAAAAAGTTGGCCCTTTTATTATTCTGAAATTCCCCTCTTTTTCTCAAATAATATTTAAAATCTATTTTTTTCTGATAATAATACAGCCACTTCAGCTCCTGTATGGCTACTGCTTTCATGCTATATCTTTTTCATCCTACTGATATCAAATTGTTGTGTTTTGAATCTGAAATATGTCTTTCAGAGATAAGGTATAGTTGCATCTTATTTTTACCCAGTCTGACAGATTTTCCTTTTTATTGGACAGTATAGTGCATCCAAGCCTGACATAATTAAGATGTCTGCTTTCACACCTGCCATGTTTTGGGGGCTCTCAGAAGGAGAAGGAGATAAAAGAACAAAAATATTTAAAGAAATAATAACAAGAATTCCACAAATTTGGTGAAAGGCATTTAATATACTGATCAGAAAAATTCAATAAACTCCAGGTAGGTTAGCCCAAAGAGGTAAAACACCTAAATGCATTATAGCCAAGTTGTTGAAAACCAAAGCCAAAGGGAAAATCTTAAAAGCCTCAGAAGGAAATGACTCATCACATGCAAGGGAGCAAAAATGTGATCTTTATTTTCTGTATGGCTTGTTTTATCCCCTCTATTTCATATTTATACCTTTTTTTGTTTTAAATTGTTTTTTTGGTTATTTTCTCTTTTGCTTTTAATTCCCTGCTTTAAATCCTATGTTGAATTATATTTTTCAGCTATTTTCTCAGTGGTTGATTTATAATATGCATCTTAACACAACATATTTCAGGTTATACTGACCAAAATTTGGTAAAATATAGCAAGTTTGTTCCAACATAGCTCTATATATCATCCACCCCTTCCATGCTATTATTTTCATATATATCACATCTATATATTATACACCCAAAATATAGTATTATTAAAATCTTCTGTCTTTTAAGGACGTTAACAGCAAAAAAAGAAAAAGAAAACATGTGTAAATTTTCTTTTATACAGGGTTGGGCAAAAGTAGGTTTATAGTTATAATACAAATAAATAATACAGTACTTAATAAATAATAATAGAAGAATAAATTGTTTCACATGCCCACAAGTATAAACCTATTTTTCATTACCCCTGTTTATATTCACATATTTATCATTTCTGGGGCTGTTCATTTCTTTCTGTAGATTTTAGTTATCATTGGTATCATTGTCTTATATCTGAGTAACTTCTTTCAGTACTTTGTGTAATGCTCTCTATCCTTTTGTTCTGGGTATGTTTTCATTTTACATTCAGTCCTGAAGTCTACTTTGGATGAGTATAGACCCCTTGATCAACCATATTTTCTCCGGCACTTGCAATATATCACTGCATTGCCTTCTGGCCTATGTTGTTTCTATAGAAAAAGTCAAAAGTTAATCATATTGTCATTTACCTGCATGTTATGTGCCATTTTTCTCCTGTGGCTTTTAAGATTTTATCTTTGGCTTTGTTCTTCAACAACTTGGCTATAATGCATTTAGGTGTTTACCTCTTTGGGCTAATCCTACCTGGAATTCATTGAATTTTTCCAATCAATGCATTAAATGCCTTTCACCAAATTTGTGGAATTCTTGTCATTATTTCTTTAAATATTTTTGTCCTTTATCTCCCTCTCCTTCTGGGACTCCCATTATATGTACCGTGGCATGTCTGATGCTATCATGCAGGTCTTAAGGCTCTGCTCATTTTATCTATTATTTTCCTCTCAAAAACTTTAAATTGGGAGGAGAGAAGATGGCAACAGAGAGCAATGCTGATGGTGTTCTCGAGTACCGAAGCAGCTAGAGGACAAGATAGGGAGCATGAGACGTCTTCAGGACCCTAGGAATTGGAGCGGGTAGCATCTGGACACAGGGGAGCACAGCCCAGAGGCAGAGGAGGCCAGCAGGACAGTAGATGAGGCGTTCCCGACCGACCGGCCGGCGGGCCGATGTCGGCTCTGGGCAGGGGTGCCTCTGCCCAGAGGGGCTCGTTTGACTGAGGCCAGTTCCGGGCTCGCTGGTGACTGGAAGTCTCAACAGTGAAGTGCAGGCGGTGAGGGCAAACACCATAGGGAACGCGGAATTGAACTCTTGCAAGGGAGGGACTGTGTGAGACTCACTCTGGCAACAGGGAGAGGAGGCTTCTCATGGGGCTAGAGGTGGAGGAGAAGAGTCCTGTGGGAAGCCGGAGCCTGGGAGCTGGGAAGTGCACCGGCTGGGGCAGTGAGAGGGCCGAAAACAGTGCTGCTGGGCCACCGGGGAAACAGCAGCTAGAAGCCCCTGCAAGCAGGGAGGCCCAGCCCTGCGCAACCACACAGGCCCCCAGGCTCTGCAGAAATCGAAACGGCGAGCCAGGGAACCAGGAACCAGTAGCAGGAGCAACTGACCCGCCATTGCCTGAGACAAAGGCCACACCGCCCACGCCTGGGAGGGGCTCACCACAGAGGCCACTTAAAGGACTCCTGGGAGAGCTGGTTGGCTTGGAGGAGTGATGCCCACCCCAGAAGGGCAGGACAATGTAGGCGGACCCCGGACAGTGTTGACAGACAGGGGCGGCCTCCTCCTGGAACTGCGGGGGCGAGGCCAGTCATCACAGGGACCAGTGAAGTTGCAGGCTGCCCTGCAGAAGTGCTGGGTGCTCCTCCTGGGCAGGAACCTCTGCCAGGAGTGGGAGGGGGCACCCTGCAGGCTCCAGAATACCAGCAGCCCTAACACCCAGCCAGGCTGTGGAAGGCCTAGCCTACCTGGGGGCAGACACTCAGAATCAGCCCTGACTGTGACAATCAGAGGCCCTGCCACACGCCAAGACTGGCTAAAATACAGACTATAGACTGTAAAGTCCTGACCAAGAAAAAGAGGCAGCCTCAGGAAAGGGATTGCTGCCAATCTCAAGCACCTGGGTTATACTGAGAGCAATATGAACTATTAAGCCCCAACATATCCTTTGCAAAAGTTACTTCTCACATATTCTTAATCCCCACCATACCTCAATCCACCTAAATACCCAAGACCCTCCCCCTACTCTGGAATTCAAGTCTACTCACTCTGTAGCTATAACGCATTCCTAGACCTCAATCTAAGTACTCCTCCCTTCCCTAGCCACATAAACCCTTTCTTTATTCTTTTCTTCCTCTTTTTTTTTTTCTTTTCCTTTTCTTCCTGGTAAAGCCCACAGGTTCTGGCTCCACCTGGACCAATCAGAAATCATAAAGGGCGAACAAACATCTAAAACCTTTCTTTATTAATATTGATTTCTCTTTGTCTTGGAACTTTCTCCCCCTTTTTTTTTCTTTCTTTCTTTCCTTCCTTCCTTCTTTCTTTCTTTCTCTCTTTCTTTCTTTCTCCTTTCCTTTCTCCCTGATAAAACCCACTGATCCTGGCTCCACCTGGACCAAACAGAGACCATAAAGGGTGAACAGATACCTAAACCTTTTCTTTATTAATATTGATTTCTCTTTCTCTTGTGACTCTCTCCCTTTTTTCTTTCCTTTTTTTCCCTCTGCTAAAAGCCCTCAGGTCCAGGCTCCATCTGGACCAGTAAGGGATTATTAAGGGTGAACAGCCATCTAAACCCTTTCTTCTTATTATTATTATCATTTTTATTTCTTTTTTCCTTTTGC
The DNA here is from genome assembly GCA_004026585.1 of Noctilio leporinus. Taxonomy (NCBI): domain Eukaryota; kingdom Metazoa; phylum Chordata; class Mammalia; order Chiroptera; family Noctilionidae; genus Noctilio; species Noctilio leporinus. Next base: position 1,194 of record PVIW01014950.1, on the reverse strand, counting down.
ATTTTTTTTTGTTTGTTTGTTTGGTTTGGTTTGGTATTTTGTTTTTGGGTTTTTTTATTTGTTTTTTTGTTTTTATTTTTGTTTCTGCTAAAAGCCCGCAGGCCCAGAATACAACCAGACACACCAACCTTTATTTGGTGTGCCCAAATAAAGGACACACCAAGAACAGCAAGTGGAGAAAATCTGGGAGACGGCAACACTGAACTCCACAAATCTATCACAGAAGGGGGCTCAACCAAGGCAAGGAAGCAAAGCAGGTTAACCAAGGAAAGAACAAAAATAAATAAATAAAAAGCAAGAACAGACACCCAAAATAGTGTCCATCACCAAAAAAGAATCAGTCCATCACCAAAAGGAAAGGAAGAATCCCCAGAAAGAGCACAAAATGAAACAGAGGCACCTGGAATATCAGATAAAGAATTCAAAAGAATGAGGATAGACAAGCTCAGTGAGCTCAGCCACATCAAAGAAAACTGTAAAAAACTCCAGGAGAACTACGAAGAACTCCAGGGAAATTACAAAGAACTACAGGGAAGTTACAAGGAACTTACTGAGAACCACAACAGCATGAAAAAGGACATGGAAACATCAGTAAGTGCCAGGAGGAAATGAAGAATACAATTTCTGAATTGAAGAATACAGTAGAAGGAATCAACAATAGGCTAGAGGAAGCAGAGGACCAGATCAGCGAGTTGGAGGATAATGCAGACAAATACTCCAAGACAGTACAAGAGAATAAAAAAATGCTGAATAAGACTGAAGAGGGGTTAAGAGAGCTGCAGGACAACATGAAACGTAACAACATCCATATCATAGGGATACCAGAAGGAGAAGAGAAACAAGGAATGGAAAACCTGTTCAAAAAAGTCATGATAGAAAATTTCCCTAACATGATGAGTGAAAACATGAATCCAGTTCAGGAAGCACAGAGGGTCTCAATGAGGATCAACCCAAACAGATCAACACCAAGGCACATTATTATTAAAATGGTGAACTTCAAAGACAAAGAGAGAATCCTAAAAGCATCAAGAGAGAAAAGACAAATAACATACAAAGGGGCTCCAATAAGGCTATCAAATGATTATTCAACAGAAACAATTCAAGCCAGAAGGGAATGGCAAAAAGTATTTCAAGTCATGGTCAACAAAGGCATGCAACCAAGAATACTCTACCCAGCAAGGCTCTCATTCAAGA
>PVIW01014949.1:0-21459 GCA_004026585.1 Noctilio leporinus | reverse complement strand
TGGGTAGAGTATTCTTGGTTGCAGGCCTTTGTTTACCATGACTTGAAATACTTTTTGCCATTCCCTTCTGGCTTGAATTGTTTCTGTTGAATAATCATTTGATAGCCTTATTGGAGCCCCTTTGTATGTTATTTGTCTTTTCTCTCTTGATGCTTTTAGGATTCTCTCTTTGTCTTTGAAATTTGCCATTTTAATAATACTGTGCCTTGGTGTTGGTCTGTTTGGGTTGATCCTCATTGGGACCCTCTGTGCTTCCTGAACTGGATTAATGTTTTCACTCATCGTGTTAGGGAAATTTTCTATCATGACTTTTTTTAACAGGTTTTCCATTCCTTGTTTCTCTTTTCCTTCTGGTATCCCTATGATAAGGATGTTGTTATGTTTCATGTTGTCCTGCAGCTCTCTTAAACCCTCTTCAGTCTTGTTCAGCCTTTTTTGATTCTCTTGTACTGTCTTGGAGTATTTGTCTACATTATCCTCCAACTCGCTGATCCGGTCCTCTGCTTCCTCTAGTCTACTCTTGATTCCTTCTACTGTATTCTGCAATTCAGAAATTGTAGTCTTCATTTCCTCCTGGCACTTATTGATAGTTTCCATGTCCTTTTTCATGCTGTTGTAGTTCTCAGTAAGTTCCTTGTAACTTCCCTGGAGTTCTTTGTAATTTCCCTGGAGTTCTTTGCAATTCCTTTGGAGTTCTTTGTAATTTCCCTGGAGTTGTTTGTAGTTCTCCTGGAGTTGTTTACAGTTTTCTTTGATGTGGCTGAGCTCACTGAGCTTCTCTATCATCATTCTTTTGAATTCCTTATCTGATATTCCAGGTGCCTCTGTTTCATTTTCTGTTCTTTCTGGGGATTCTTTCTTTCCTTTTGGTGATGGACTGATTCTTTTTTTCCCCATTTTGGGTGTCTGTTCTTGCTTGCTCTTTATTTTTTTATTTATTTTTGTTCTTTCCTTGGGTTAACCTGCTTTGCTTCCTTGCCTTAGTTGAGTACCCTTCTGTGATAGGAGATTTGTGGAGTTCGGTGTTGCTATCTCCCAGATTTTCTCCACTTTCTGTTCTTGGTGTATCCTTTATTTGGCCTGTCTGGTTGTATTCTGGGCCTGTGGGCTTTTAGCAGAAACAAAAACAAAAATAAAAACAAAAAACAAACCAAACAAACAAACAAACATAAAACCAAACCAAACAAAAAAAAAATGCAAAAGGAAAAAATAAATAAATGCAATAATAATAATAAGAAGAAAGGGTTTAGATGGCTGTTCACCCTTAATAATCCCTGACTGGTCCAGATGGAGCCTGGACTTGAGGGCTTTTAGCAGAGGAAAAAGAAAAAAGAAAAAAAGGGAGAAAGTCACAAGAGAAAGAGAAATCAATATGAATAAAGAAAACGTTTAGGTGTCTGTTCACCCTTTATGGTCTCTGTGGGCTACTGTCCTGCTGGCCTCCTCTGCCTCTGGGCTGTGCTCCCCTGTGTCCAGATGCTGCCCGTTCCAATTCCTAGGGTACTGAAGACGTCTCACGCTCCCTATCTTGTCCTCTAGCTGCTTTGGTACTTGAGAATACCATCAACACTGCTCTCTACTCTGTCGCCATCTGCCTGAATCTGTCAAGAATTTTTAAAACATGCAAAAGCTAACTATTTAACCAGGGATACTTATTTCTTTTCCCTTAGATTGTAAAATTTAAAAATGACAACAGCCAGCTGTCTGGTGTGAATTAATCAAAATTCTACCTATTTGTGTCAGATTTGCAAAAAAAAATACATATTTTTCAGTGTGCTCTGGAATTTTAGTGATTAGTTTATGTATGCCATGAGATGAAAAAATGTTGAAAATTACTGTCTTGAACTATTACTGCTGCCCAATACTTTCTCCTCTTCTTCTGGGACTTCAATTACACATATGTTAAACCTGTTATACTATATTCCATGTATTTCTTATACTCTTTTGTCTCTTCAGCCTAGATATATTCCTGACCTATCTTTCAATTCCTTACAGCTCTTTTCAGCTATATATAATCAGCTATTAAACTTATCTTTTGAGTTCTTAAGTTTAATTACTGAAACTTTCAGGTTCACAGTTTTCACTTGATTTTCCCTTTTTTTCTTTATTTCTTAATGGTTTGTTTTCTTCCAGCCTTCTTTGATTTTAGTAATAGATTTTATTTTATAGAACAGGTTTAGTTTCACAGCAAAATTGAGCAGAAACTATAGAAATTTGCCATATATCCCTTATTCCCCAACACATAACCTACCCAACTGTCAACATCCCACATCAAAGTGGTATATTTGTTACAATCAATGAATCTATATTGACACATCATCATTCCCTAAAATCTATTGTTTACATTGATTTACTCTTGGTGCTATATAGTCTCTGGGATTTAATAAATGTATCCACCATGATAGTATCATACAGAATAGTCTCACTGCCCTAAAAATTCTCTGTGCTCTGCTTGCTCATCTTCAACCTAACTCCTGGCACCTACTGGTTGCCTCCATAGTTCTGCCTTTTCCAGAATGGCATATAGTTGGGATCACATAGTATAGAGACTTTTTAGATGGTTTCTTTCTATTAGTAATGTGAATTTAAGATTTCTCCATGTATTTTGTTTAGTAACTAATTTCTTTTTATCACTGAATAATATTGCATAGTCTGTATGCACCAATTTATCTACTCATGTGCTAAAAAACATCTTGTTTACTTCCAATTTTGGCAATTATGAATGCAGGTGCTGTAAACATTCATGTGCAGATTTTTGTGTGGGTAGGAGTTTTCAGCTCATTTGGGTGAACACCAAGAAGCAGTATTGCTGGATCATGTGGTAAGAGTATGTTTTGTTTTATGATCCTCTTTTCTAGATTCCCATTTAATACCGAAATTCTTCTTGCCTTTTATTTTTAATTCTATTATTTTTATTTTTTCATTTATTTTTTAAAGATTTTATTTTATTATTTTTAGAGAGGGGGGAAGGGGGAGAAGCAGAGAGGGAGAGAGACATCAATGTATGGTTGCCTTTTTTACCTGCTTCCAGCTACAGAGCTGGCTGGAGACCTGGCTTGCAACCTGGTTATGTGCCCTGGCTGGGGAATTGAACCAGCGACCTTTGGGTTCATAGGCCGATCGATGCCTTATCCACTATGCTACCAGCCAGAGCTCCTTCTTGTCTTTTAATTCACTGAATGTCTACTCATAGTTATTTTAAAGTTTATATCAAATAACTCCATTATCTGGATCCCTCAGGTCTGTTTTTATTGTTTGTCTACGTTATTTCTTCACCTGAATTTTGAATTTTTAATTTTCTTGTAAACAAGGACATCAAGTATGAAAATTTATCGAAATCATTTAATGCCATCTTCCTCCTTATTTTCACTTCTAGCAGGAAGGTAGACTAAGATCACTACCAGTCCCAGATCACCTTAATCCAGAGAGGAACTGAGATGGCTTGAAACTCAGATTCAATCCCTGTGAGGGCTGCTTTTTTTTCTTTTTTCTTTTTTTTTTTTTAATTCTCTCCTGAAAGAGGGCAGGGAGAGAGAATTTATGAGAGAGAGAAGCATCAGTTAGTTGTTTGCCTCCCATATGTGCCCCTACTAGGGATTGAACCCTCAACCCAGGCATGTGCCCTGACTGGGAATCAAACCTCTAGGTATACAGGATAACGCTACAACAAACTGAGCCACACCAGCTAGGACTCCAGCCTTACTCTTAGCAGCAGCCCTTAAGGATCCCAACCCAAAGCCTTGAAAGTTTAGTAAATCCTTTGTGAGCCTGATGAAAGCTCTGCTAGGCTTCTTAACCTTTCAGATGTTGCTTTCCCTCTAAGGGAAAGTGGTGTGCTGCCAACTTCACCTCTCTGGACATTCATTCTCTTCCAGACCTTGGCCCCATATTTTCCATAAATTCTCACTGCTTTGATAGCACCTTCAAGTAGACGTGGTTTTCTTTTTTGTTTTGCCAAGTTTTCTAGTGTCCTCAGCAGGAGGAATGATTGAAACAATCCAGTCCACCACCAAGGGAAGCCCCACCCCCATTGTCTTTAGAGATAAGTACAAGCCCCATCCACCAGTCAGTGCAGGACTTCGATACTGCCTGCCCCTCCAGCTTCTGGTGACACCACTGCCCTTTGCTTACCACACTGTGACTTAGACATTTGACTTTTTAAAGTCACGTGAACATGCCAAGTTCCTTCTTATATTCTCTCCTCTCTGTCTAGAATATTTCCTTTACCTTACCTTTCAGCTCTCTGTTTAAATGTCACTTCCAATGAGAGGCCTTTCCTGACCTTGCATTCTAACAAATTCAAACCATATTCCCACAATTCTCTCTACCTGCCTCTCTTATATAGATCCTGCTCTTCCCTTTGCATGCCTTCCTGCAATTTTATATACTTCATTGATCTGTTACCACTTTTTTATTGTATGCCTTCCCACTGGCTGAAAGTCCTATGCAGGCTGGGACTGACTTCTGTAAGCAGCCCTGAGATGAAGATTACATGCTAGTTTTTTGTTTGGGAATCCCACTTACAAGGTATCCTGAAAAGGTATGCTATTATGCCAACTACCACCATCCCTTGGGGAAAACTCTGGAAAATGGTATAAAACTCCTGCCAGGGCCAAGGGGCTGGGGCATTTGTAAATTGATTCCTACCAGCTCTACTGTTGGAGGGCTGCACCTCACTTGTATTTATCCCCTGGCATGTGCCCTTCACATTCTGCCCTTCGCAGGTACAACCACCCTCACAGTTAGAACCATGGACCTTGACTGCTGCATGTTGTTTTTCTGGGGCACAGAGAAACAGTAAGGCCTGAGAAGGACTTTCCCAAGGACCCTGAAAGGGTTGTGTTTGCTCTAGGGACAAGCATCAGCGTAGCACATAATAGGAAGTCAGTAAATACTTGTTAAGTAAGTGATCTTTTAGCACTTCATGCAGGATTAGACTCAGATCTCTGATGAGTTCACTGTGTTATTACAGACAGTTATAGAGGGCCCACTTCTGGCCAGACCCCACGGGGAATAAGGAGAGCTTTCCATATGGGAGTACAATAGAGGGGGCACCCAGCAGCCTGGAGCCTACCCCTCATGAAGAACAAGACTGTCACCCCCATGGAAAATGAGGGCTCAGTGACAGTCTCCATGTACGCCAGGGTCAACCTGTGGGGCAAGGAGATACCAGCCCAACTTTGGGAAGAGGTCCTTCAGTCAGCTCTATACAAAGGTTGCCCCTGAAAAGTAGTTAGCTCCCCACCACTGCGCCTTAAGTGAAAAACATGGTCCCTGCAACTCAAAGTGACCACTGTCTGGCTCAGAGCTTAAGACATCGCACTGCATAAAGCTGGATAAAAAGAATAGGTCTAAGTATAACTACTCAAGGCAAAAACATTGAAACTCAACTCCTGCTTGCAAGAGCTCACACTGGGCCACCAAGTTGGAGGAGAATCTAAAGCAGGAGGGGTAGTTATTTCTACCTGATTTTTCTATGTAATCTTACAGTATTATATTTCAAGGGGCTCTGCTTGATTCTTTGTTTGGGTCTTGCTGCATGAGAGACCTTTGTGGTTCCAGATTGGCTGATACCTGTATGAAATCTTGACAAGCACAGGAAGGAGCAGAAAGAAAAGTGGTTCCTGGAAATCATAAGCCAGATCTCGGACATCTCTGCCCTGTCATCCCCCTGATGTGCCGGGTAGTTGTCGGCTGGGCTACAGCACTCAGATAGTTGGTTAAATAGTAGTCCAGGTGTTGCTGTGAAGGTATTTTTAGATGAGATTAACAGTTAAATCAGTGAAATTTGACTAAGGCAGCTATAGGTGGACAACGTCCAATCAGTTGAAAGCCTTAAGAGAAAAAGACACAGGCTCACAGTTCACTTACAACTTTTGGACCCAATCTGCAATATCACCTTCTCCCTGGAGCCTCCAGCCTACTGGCCTACACTGCAAAAGTTGGATTTGCCAATCCCACAGTTGTGTGAGACAGTTCCTTAGTTCTCTCTTTCTCTTTCCCCTCACCTTTGAATATTGGTTCTATTTCTCTGACACTTGGCTTGTATTCAATGCATGTGATGATGGTGACAGCATCCAAATACACATTTGCAGCCAGGTACCTTCTCTGCACCCAAACATGGCTACCTACTGGCCCCTTCTGTACTTTTTCTTGGCTTCCTAAAAGGCACCTCAGCCTTACCTTGACCGCAGTAAGCTTCATCCCCATCCTCTTGGTCTGCCCAAGCTGGCTGCTCCCACCTCAGTAATCAGAAGCTCTGAACTTAGCCTCAAATCCCTGGAGCCATCCTTGACCTCTTTCTGTCTGTGCCTCCCTCCCTTCAACCAATCCAGCAACAAACACTGTTAGGTTTGCTTTCAGAATAGGCCCAGTCATCTGACCTCACCTGCTTCATGTTTGCTTCAAGCCATCCTCACCTTTCCCTGGATTATGGCCATTGAATGCTCACCAGTCTCCCAAACTCCCCGGTTACCCGTCACTCTTCCTAACCAGCTGCTCTCAGTTCTGTAGCTGTTAGCAGTCAGGTCTTGCCCCTCTGTTGTTGAAACCATCCCCATGGTGCTCAGCTTACTAGGGGGCAAAGCCAGATGTTTGCCAAGCACACAGACCCTCCATAACTTTGAGCATTCCACTCACTTTCTTTTACTCACTCTTTCCCACCCACACTGGCTTCTTTGCTGCTCTAGAAACAGGCTGGGTATGCTCCTGCCTCAAGGCCTTGGCATTGGTGGCTCCCTCTACCTGGAACACCCTTTGTCCAGTATCTGTCTCAGTTCCCTCCCTGGTTCCTTACTCAAGGGTCCCCTTCTTGTCTTGTCTTGTCTTGTCTTGTCTTGTCTTGTCTTGTCTTCCCTTCCACCAACCCTGCTTCATAGTTTCCTGGGTCCCCTGGATGCCCTGGGTCTAGCCTAGTGCTCTCCCTGCTGGGGTTCATGTTTTCAAGAGTGGTGTGGGCAGCAGCCCCAGGCCCCACAGCCAAAACAGACTCTTTCTGACTCAGGTTTTTTTATTAATTAAAATTTTGAAAATGTATCAAGATATAACTTACATACATCATAACTGTGTAGCTCAAAGGTCTTTCACAGACTAAACCCAGCAGCTTCCAGATCCAGAAACAAAACATTCCCAGCTTCTCTCAACCTCTGGCCTGACCAAAGGTAATCATTATTGATTTCCAAACCTTAGATCTGCCTGCTGTGGCCTTGCATAAAACAAAATGGTAACTGCCTCTGTTTTAAAGGAAATGTTTAATTTTGAAATGATTTTAGATTTACAGAAAAATTGAAAAGATAACCTTAAGAGCTCTTATCCAGCTCCACTTAGCTCTCCCTGACACTGACATGTTCTAGAACCATGGCACATTTGTCAGAATAAAGACATCGTCATCAGTGTCATGTCATCAGATAAATAGTACAGTTAACTGTTAACTGATGTTATTAACAAAATAAAAAAGACTGTCATCTTTATTTGACTTCACCAGCTTATCCATCAATGCCTACTTGTGTTCCAAGGTCTTGCCCAGCATCCCACACACTACATTGGATGATCCCGTCTTCTCAGTCCCCTCTGACCTCTAAGAGTTTCTCTGTCTTTCCTTATTTCTCATGACCTGGTGCAGCATGGAGGCACTGATGGGGAAGACTTCAGAGCTGGGCTGTGGGCACATTTATAAAGGAAATGGCTGCATAGCCTCTCCAAGAGCCAAGGGCCTACCACCAAGGGTGGGCGAGAGAAATGGTGACAAAGGGCCCAGACAAGTGAGCCAGGTGGAAAGGACAGTTTCGAAGAAACTGTCTCCTCCTCCCTACATCAGTAGAAAGGCCCCTTACCTGGCCCTCCAGAGGGGTTTCCTAGAAGACTGGTAAGGAAATTTCTTTGAGTGTGTACATGCCACATCCCCATCCCTCCCTGCCCCCTACCGCCAATCAGGGCTGGTGAGTAGGCCAAGAGTAAGAGCAAAGAGAAGGTGGAGGACCAAAGATCCCAGCATCTCCCTGAAGGTCTCCCACAAAAAGGTGCCAAGATCCAACCCAAGCTTGGGACTGAGTATGTTAATTACTAACTAAAGTATCCATAGGACTTTCCATGATCAGAAAGTAATGGAAAAGCCACAGGTGGCCCACGTCTTCACCCAGGAATGAGGGAAGAATTTACTACTAAATACAGTGAAGGGAGAGAGGAAAACACAAATGTTGAGTCAGCTGGTTCAACACCCCTGGGAGTGGTTTTCCAGAAAGTTCCAGACACTCAGCTATTCAAATCCCTTGCTTGAGCACCTCTCCTCCCTGCATCTGTGGGTCATTCCTATAGCCCCTGGTCCCACCGTGGGTCCCACCACTGCCACCCTGAGCCTGTGCTGTGAGGAGCTGGGGAGTAGTAGGAAAGAGTCTTTAAAGAGTCAGCAGCTGATTCAGGGTCCACGATTCATTTTTCTATGATCTGTGTGAGAACACTAGGAGCACAATAAATATTGGACCAGTGGCTGGCTGCTTTCATTTCACAGGCCAACTTGGAGAGGAGAGGACTGCCTGAGGTCCCAGTAAATGGTGAGCACTGGTGTCATGATCAGGCCTGGCACTTCCTGAGCACTTGCCAGGTGTGCTGAGCTGTAACTGGACATGTGGAATGGAGCTGTGAGGTGCTGTCATGCATATTGATGGGGTAGGGGCATACACTCTGCCAAGGCAGAGTCACGCAGCTCACTGCTAACTGGGCCAAAATCAGAGCCAGCTTATTCCAGCCACTATGCACAGGGTCGGTAGACCTGGACTCCTCTCTTCCCTCCACACCTCACTCCCAGCTGACCCACAGCGGTCATGCAGGTGTCAACTTCAAAGAATTCTGAGATGACTACTACTTACCTGCTCCCATCTCATCTAGTATGAGCCACTTTCCTTGCTCACCTGGATCAGCCAGTAGCCTCCTCACTAGCCTCTTCCTGGCTGCCAATGCCCTTCCGCAGTGTGACCCCTACCCAGGGCACAGGTTTTCCTTCCTTCCCTCAGATCCCTCTGCTGGCTCCCAGCTTACCAGAGGGAAGGAAGGAAAAGCTGTGTCCTGGGTGGGGAACCAGAGCTGGAATCCTTACAGGTCAGTCACTTGGACTCTCCTCACTCTGAGCTGTCTGCTGTTCTCCCCTTGCTGTACCAGCCCAGACACAAGATGATGAGTTGTCCCCTCTGGTGCCAGGCACATCCCTCATTCTCCTGCCTCGGGATCTTTGCACATATTGTTTCCTCTGCCTGGAAGATTCTTTGCCCAGCTTTCCACTTGAGTAACCAGTCAGCTCCTACCAATCTTTTCTCAAATCTTGCCTTAAATGAGGATAGCCCTGATTACATATATAACAGATCTGGTTCATAGTACATGATCAGTAAGTGTGGAAGAGAAAGGGAGGGAAGGAGGAAGGAATACCACACAGCTATTTTTATTCTAGTGAAATCAGATTACACTGAACACCAAAGAGCAACTAAGAGGGTACAAAAGGAAAGATTACAAAAGACCAACATGAAGGAGGGTAAGGAGGAGAGGAAGGGCAGCTCTACTCTTTTGTTCTAATGAAGGTGTTGAGGCCTTGGGCATGTGTGTCTCATACCCCAGTGGGGAAGAAAGGCATGGTTGGGAGGGGAAAGAAGGGGCTCATTTTTCAGGGGCTCTGGAAGATATATCAGGAGACCCAGGACCCTTGGAGTGGCTTAGGGGTAGAAGTGTGTTACTTCAGACCACGCATTCAACTTCCTAGTCCTCAGTTTCTCCTTTTGTCAAAATCAGGGAGTGTGGATGTTGCCCAACAAGCAGTCCCTACCTATACCCTGAGCATCTATAAATACAGCATGCATGGTGCTTATCTACTAGAAAACCTGCCACACCGGAACCACTCTAACCTACCAAGGTGGGTTTCATTGAGACAGGAACTGCTGCTTTTGGGTTTGTTGCCCCCCAGACCTAGAGCAAGGTCACCTGGTTCCTCCTTTCCCACCACTTGTTCCTCTAGAGAGGGACTAGGGTTTTGCACAGAGCAGCCAAGGTCCATAAATAGCTGCCTGTCACTCAAAGGCCAGTACTCTCAGGCTCCAAAAAGGAAGTGAGAAAAAGGGGGGCACTTGTGTTCTTTCTGCAGAGGAGAACTGATTCTGCAGTTCCTCTGCCAGGCACTCCCCAGAGCCCAGCATAGCCCAGCCCCTGCACCCTCCACTGCTTCTCTGTGCATGGGCCAGGCCCAGCTCCAGGCTCCAGCTGCACTGGCGCTGGTGAGTGAGGAGAGAGTACACCTAACAAGGAATGTGTTGGGGCTATACCCAGCATCTTCTCTTTTACATTTTCCTGTGAATCGCAGCTTTTTCAAAAGAATCTCCCTGGCAAAACTGCAGGGACGTCACTGTGTAAAGAAAGCCCCAGTGGAGAGTCCTCTTTGGTGACTCTCCAAGAGGTGACAGGGTAAGTTCTTCTATGAAATGCATTCACTTGTAGATCTAAATAGTCATCCCCTCCTTCTCAGGTAAAACTCTCTTTGGGGGATACTGCAGTGTCTTAGAACAACCTGACCAGCCAGGCCCCACACAGGGACTTGGGAGGAGCTTTGGCATGTATTACAACTTTTTTGATGCAGCTCTCAGTGGAAAAGCTCAGCATGTTGCTTTCACTGGCACTGTTTGTTCCTATCTAAAGAGTTCTTTCCGCCCTGGCTGGTGGCACAGTAGATAGGTGCCAGCCTGAGAGCCCAGGGGTTGCTGGTTTGATTCCCAGCCAGGGCACATGACCAGGTTGCAAGCCAGGTCTCCAGCTAGGTTTGTGGCTGGAGGCAGGTGAAGGTCAACCATATATTGATGTCTCTCTCCTCTCTACCTCTCTCCCTTCCCCTCTCTCTGAAGGTAATGGATAAAATCTTTAAAAATAAATAAAAATTAAAAATTAATTCTTTAAAATATTAAAAAATAAAAATAAAAAGTTCTTTCCTTCAGTTCATTTTTGGTTTGAGCTTCATCTGTTTCCTGCCTAGACCCTGCTTGATATATCAATGGAGAAATGGATGAATAAAATGTGATGTGTTCTTACAATGGAACATTGTATAGCAAGAAAAAAGAATCAAACAGAGGGGAATAAAAAAGGGATGGATGTAATACAACAACAATAAAATTTAAAAAAAAAGAAAAAAGAATCAGTCAGGTCTGTGTGTGCCTCCACCACAGTCTCTCAAAAACACAATGATGAGTTAAGAAAAACAGGTTACAGTGTGAATGTAAACTGACCCAGGCAACACAGGTACGAGCTACTCACACTTGCATATGTGTATCAACTGTAAACGTGGACTGGAAGCACACGGACCATACTCATAGCATGGTTACCTCATGGAAAGGAATGGCACTGGTGGAATTGGTTGGAAGGGACTTGCGGAGCAAGCTCCAACAGTTATAAACAAGGCCTGCTGGGTGTTGAGTAAATTATTTCTTGCATTTTTGAATATTAAAATCTTTTATGCAGTTTTTCAACTGCTGAAACCCAACATATAATTTGCTGAGCCCTGCTCTATGTCAGGAAGCAGTATATAGCCTGGATGAAATAGACCAAGTATCACTGCCCTTTCCAAGTGTATTCTGGAAATGCAATAAACTTGATGAGTAAGTAAAACATACAGTGTGCCAGAGGCTGATTAGAGCCCTATGAGATAATAGGGAGGAAAAAATATATATATACTGGGCTCTGCTCCAGTATAGAAAATATATATATATATTGGGCTCTACTCCTAAAACCTTAGGGTTTCCTGAATGATAAAAGCACCAGGAACACCTTGTTATGTTTTTTTTAATTTTATTGTTGTTGTTTTACATCCATCCCCTTTTGGCTCCCCTCTGTCCCCCTCCCTACCCACCCATTCCCCCCCAAAATCAATCCCACCTGTTGTTCATGTCCATGGTTCCTTTATACTAGGTTCTTGTCTAAACTGCTCCTATTCCTTGCCTCTAGGAACACCTTGTTCTAATATGGACTCTGGGTGGCTCCTGGAGGGGCTGTCACCTGAGAGACCAAGCCCTGATTAGAAACCTGGTATCTTCAGCCCCGCCCCCACTTCTATGCAGAGGGAATAGGGGCTGGAAATGGATTAATAATCAATCATGACCATGTGAAGAAGCTCCATGAAATCCCAACAGTAGGGGGTTCACAGAGCTTCTAAGTTGGTGAACACAACCAACTCCATGGGGACAGAAGCTCCTGTGCTCAGGACCCTCTCAGTCCTTATCCTCTGTCTCTCTTCCTCTGGCTGGTCATCTCTGTCCATTATCATAGCCTTAAATAAACTAGTATGTGTACATAAGTGTTTCCTGAGTTTTGTGAGCTGCTCTAGCAAATTAGTTGAGTCCAAGAAGGGGTGGTTGGAACCCCCAATCTTTAGTCAGTTGGTTAGAAGCCCAAATGACAACCTAAACTTGCTATTGGTGTCTGAAGTATTTGTATATATATGCAGGGTGGGAGAAAACCGTAGGAGACTGAGCTCTTAACCTGTGGAATCTGACACGTCTCTGGATAGACGTTGTTAGAATTGAGTTAAATGGTAGGACACCCAGCTGGCATTGCAGAGAATTGTTTGGTGTCGGGGGAAGACCTCCATACATTTGGTGAGCAGAAGTGTCAAAAGTGAAGTGTTTTGTGTAAGTGAGACTCACGGGAAGGGAAGATATTTTACAGTTTTTCCCTACACAGGAAAAAAACTGAGTTTTCCTTCACAAGCCATGAGGGAGACAGAGGCAGAGAAGGACAGAAATTCCAGATATGGAAATTGCAGTTGTAAGTAAGGTAGTTTATTAATATCTTATAGCTGCCATAGTAAACAAGCAAGCAAACAAAAAACTTGGTGGCTTAACACATATACATATATATTACCCCACAGTTTTGAAGTTCAGAAGTTCAAAGCCCTTCTGGACTCTTGGTGAGGCCATCCTGCCTCTTCCAGCTCCCAGGGCCGAGCCCCTGCTCTCTGGGCTCTTTCTGAAGCTTCCCAGTTGCAACACCTGCTTCTTTTGCCATGCTTTCCCTCTGCCCCTCTCCCATGGGGACACTGCAGAGCTCTTCCAGGGCCTCCTGGGAAATAGGCCAGCTTCATGTCTCAGGATCCTTATCTTAATCACATTGGAGGAACTATCCACAGATCTCAAGGATTAAGACCTGGATGTCTTTGTGGTCAGTATTTGGTCTACTGCAGGTGGCAAAGGAGATCTCATGGCAAAGTGAAGTTTCAATAACAACCTGGAGCAGGAAGGAAGGGAAATGTATGGCTCTCCGTAGAAGAACATTCCAGAACAGCCCATGCAAAGGAAACAGGCTGGCAAGTTTGAGGAATGAGTGACAGGAGAGCAGGAGGCTGTGGGTGCTGTAAAACAGCACCCCACAGAGGGCTCCCCTGGCCACTGTGAGAAGGTTGGGCTTTACTGAAGGAGGGAGTGGACCTGGCTGCCCCTCTAAGCTTTCTGACCACTGAGTTCTTGAGGACCCATCCCCTCCAGGACATGCTGTTCCTTTTCACTGCTGAGGAACACTCCATGTTCCATAGGCTAGTTTGCCTGTTGAGGCAATTACTAATAAAGGTCTATGAACCTTCCTGTACATATTTGTATGGACATATTTTTTCATTCTCTTATGTAAATGTCTAGAAGTGGAATTGCTAGGTCATATTGTAAATATAATATTATAATATCAAGAATGCCATATAACTTTTCAACATGGTCATACAATCTATATTCTGAGCAGCAGACAATGAGAGTTCCAATTGCTCCACATTCTCAACAATACATGCAATGGTCAGTTTTAAAAATTTTAACCATTCTAATAGGGGTGCAGTGGTATATCATGATAGTCTTAATTTTTATTTCCTTAATGACTAATAATGTTGAACACCTTCTTGTGTGCTTATCTATTAGTCATCTATAGATCTTCCTTGATGAAGTGTCTGTTCATCTTTTGCCCATTTTGAAAAATTGGGTTGCTTTCTTATTATGGGTTTTGAGAGTCCTTTTATATTCTGAATACAAGTATTTTACCAGATACATAATTTGAAACTATCTTCTCCCAGTCTGTGGCTTGTCTTTTCATTACCTTAACATCACTGGCTAAACAGTAGAATGAAGTCAATTTATCAATTTTTTTAAATGGATTGTACCATTGGTGTTGTATCTAAGAAATCTTCTTGCCTAACCAAGGTTTTCTCAAAAAAAGTTTTTGAAGTTTTATACTTTCAGGTTTTGCTTTTAGGTCTATGATCCCTTTTGGGTTAAATTTTGTATATAGTATATTAACTATTTATATTAATTTTTGTTTATGGATCCAAGTTCATTTTCTTTTTGCAGATGGATTTCAAAATGTCCCAGATTCTCTGTTCTGTTACATTTATCTATTTATCTATATCTACACACTGATTACTGTAGCTTTAACACTAGCTTTAAACCAGCTGTTAGCTCTCCAACTCTGTCCATTTTCAAAGTTGTTTTGGGTATTCTAGGTTCTCGGGAGAACTTTGACTTTTACACTCAGTACTTAAACAGTATCTAACACCTAGTAGGCAATAAATGTTTGTTGAATAAATTAATAAGCTTATGTTTACTCCTCACACATTTCAGTAGCTGATGCTCAGAACAAACATGTAAGAAGTGATGAAGAGTGAATGCTGGCATGACTCTCTCATGAACGTAATCTTCCTGTTGAAAGCCTAGAAACCCACAGGAAGTTCTGTCTCATGAAATGCTCACCTTGTTGGGGTATAGAATCTCTGCACTTACATCCCCAAGATGGGTGACTTCAGAGGCCTGAGACACATCTCTCCTTTCCTCATCCAGGTTTTGTCTCTACCAGTGGGGTGTCAGCAGAGGCCATTCCATCTCTCCCAGCAACTTGAGGCAATGGACAGAGACCCTTTGGGTTGTCTCAAGGGCAATGAGTGTGTATTTGGGGTGGAGCGGGGACAAGGTTCAGGGGCCAGTAGCTACTGGCTACAAGTAGCCTGAGGCCAGGGGTGCTGACAAACATCCTACAATGTACAGGACAGCCCCACAACAAAGAACTGTCTGGCCCGAAATGCTAATAGTGCTGAGGTTGAGAAGCTCTGATCTATAGTAGTCACTGATCCAAATGCTCCGTATCTGATTCTTGCCCACACAGCTCTGTGCAGGCCTGCCTTCAAAACTGCACAGCTCCTGCATGGGAGATCCTGAAACGTGGTAAAATTTTGGCAAAACACATTTGTTATACAAGGAACATACTGGAAACCACAACCATTCTAAGAATTTTGCGCACAGAAGCATTTTGTTTTTGAAAACTGAAATTACCAAGTAGGTACCCAAAGAGGAAAGAGAGAAAGAGTTTCACTATGTGTTAGGGATCAAATTAGCAACCAAAGTATTCTTGGCTCCTGGTAGAAAGGTAGTTACTACTCTCAGATGAGCCATCTGCAGCACCCACAAAGTTGTTTTGTCCTGGTCCTTCCGCTGCTGTCACAAGAGCGGCAGGTGTTTGGGAGACCAGATGACTAAGCAAGCAAAGAACAAGATTCTCATGTAAAAACAATATTTTTTCATAGAATTTTTAATTTTATTTTATTTATTTATTTTTTTAAAAGATTTTTTATTTCATCATTTCTAGAAAGAGGGGAAGGGAGAGAGGCAGAGAGGGAGAGAGACATCAATGTATGGCTGCTTTTCACCTGCCTCCAGCCACAGATCTGACTGGAGACCTGGTTTGCAACCTTGTTATGTGCTCTGGCTGGGGAATCGAACCTGCGACCTTTGGGTTCGCAGGCCGGCACCTTATCCACTGTGCTACCAGCCAGGGCTCATAGAATTTTTTAAATCTGCTGATTGCTAACTCAGAACAGATGTGGCAATGAGCTGACCTTGAGGATTTCAGTGTGGCTGGAGCACAGGAAGGGCACAAATAAGGAGCAAGGTGCTGGCACCCATCTACTTGGTTATGGCTGTTAAAAGGGTCCCCAGGCAGGAGCTCTGTGCTGTGCACCTACACTCGCACTCTCCGACATGGTGCCTACCAATCTTTTGTTGCACCTTAAATTTAACTTTCAATAAAACAAACTGTAAAATTCAGTTTCTCAATCCCACTAGGCACAATGCAGGTGCTCAGTAGCCACAGCCCTGAACCTACGCTCTTTCCTTCGAGCTGTCGTGGGCAGAACAGGGCTTCCCTGAGCACTCCCTGAGCGCTGTCTTCACTCCTCCTGGCACAGCATTGTTCTTTCTCCATTCAGCTGCTGCTCTCACCAGCCCACCCCAAGCCAGACACTACCTTTCCTTCTTCAAAACTCCCATAAACTCTTACACAAGCTTATAACTTATGATTTTGAAATGTATGTGTACTAGTCAGAATAAAAGCTAACGGTCCTACATTGGTGTCAAAGCCCTACTTCATTTGCCCCCACTGCATCTTTGGTCACATTCACCTCTTACCCTTGCTCCCTCCACTCTAGCTCACAGCTACTTGCAGTTATTTCCTTGACTGCTTCATGCAGGTCTTGCTTCAGGTCCTTTGCAATCCACTGCTCCATCTGCTCAGAATGCTTTTCCTCCCATTCCCTTATTATTTCTTTGTTTGTTTAACTTTTTTTGTTGTTGTCGACATTATTACAGATGTTCTCTTTTTCCCCCTTTGCCCACCTCCACCCAGCTCCCCCTTTCCTCTTGCCTTCACCATACAGATATCTGTGTATATCTCACCCTAGATATAGCAGTTGCTCCCAATTCTACTGTTCCTATGTTCGTGTCTAGCTTTTGAAAACAGCTTTATTTATATAATTTTAAGTAAATTACATATATTTTATATTCCACACAATTTACCCATTAAAGTGTACAATTCATTACTTTTTAGCATATTACAGATGTATGTATCCATCACAATAGTTTTTAAACATTTTCTTAACTTTTTCCTTTTATTTTTAAGTTATAGTTGACATTTAATATTATATTAGTTTCAGGAGTACACCATAGTGATTCAACATTTATATACCTTACAAAGTGACCCCCCCAATAAGCCTAGTACCCATCTGACCCCACACATAGTTATCACAATACTATTGACCATATCCCCTGTGCTGTACTTGACATCCATGTGACTTTTTAAAGCTGGCAATTTACACATATTAATTCCTTTCACCTTTTTCACCCATGTCCTCAACATCCCTTCTATCTGGCAACCCTCAGTCTGTTCTCTGTATCTATGAGTCTATTTCTGTTTTCTTTGTTCATTTATTTTGTTTAGATTCCACATATAAGTATAAATTAAATCATACAGTATTTGTCTTTCTCTGTCTGACTTATTTCACTGAACATACCTTTTAGGTCTATCCATGTTGTCATAATTGGCAAGGTCTCACTTTTCTTTATGACTAACATTCCATTGTATATATGTATCATTTTTTTATCCATTAACATATCAATGGACACCTGGGTTGCTTCCATATCTTGGCTATTGTAAATTATCCTACAATGAGCATGGGGCTGCATATATTTTTTCAAATTAGTGTTTTGAATTTTTTCAGATAAACACCCAGCACATGGGTTTAGCTAGATCCCATGGTAGTTTCTATTTTTAAATTTTTGAGGAAACTCCATACTGTTTTCCATATTGGTTGTACCAGCTTACATTCTCACTGACTAGGTATAAGAATTCCCTTTTCTCCACATACTCACTGACACTTGTTGTTTGTTGATTGTTTCATGATAGCCATTCTGACAGGTTCGAGGTGATATCTCACTGTGGTTTGATTTGCGTTTCTCTGATGGTTGAGCATCATTATGTTGATCATCGTTTCATGAGTCTGTTGGCCTCTTTGGAGAAATAAGTATTCATATCCTCTGCCCACTTTTTGATTGGATTGTTTGTTTTTTGATGTTTAGTTGTATGAGTTTCTTATATATTTTGGATATTAATCCCTTATTGAATATATCATTTATAAATATCTTCCTCCATTCAGTAGACTGCCATTTTGTTGTGTTAGTGGTTTCCTTTATGGTACAAAAGCATTTTGGGCTGATGTAGTCCCATTTGTTTATGTTTGTTTTTGTTGTCTTTGCCCAGGAAATATATCTAAAATAAACATTACTAAGACCATTGTCAAAAATTTTCTTCTAAGAGTTTTATAGTTTCAGGTTTTATATTTAAGTCTCTAATCCATTTTGAATTTATTTTTGTATTTGGTGTATGAAAGTGGATCAAATTTCACTTTTTACATGTACTTGTCCAGTTTTCCCAATACTAATCCCTGTGTTGACTCTATTGTATATTCTTGCTACCTGTGTCATAGATAAAGGTGTGGTTTTATTTCCAGGCTCTTTATTCTGTCCCATTGACTTACATGTATGTTTTATTATTTTTTTTAAAGATTTTATTTGTTACTTTTAGAGAAGGGAAAGAAAGGGAGACAGAAAGAAGAGAGAAACATCAAAGTATGGTTGCCTTTCACCTGCCTCATCTATGGACCTGGCTGGAGACCTGGCTTGCAAGCTGGTTATGTGCCCTGGCTGGGAATTGAACCAGTGACATTTGTGTTCACAGGCCAGCACCTATCCACTGAGCCACCAGCCAGGGCTTCAAGTATGTTTTTATGTCAATCCATGCTGTTTTGATTACTACAACCTTGTAGTATAGTTTGATATCAAGTAGCATGATACCTTCAACTTAGTTGCCATTCTCATTATTACTTTGGGTTTACAGGGTCTTCTATGTTTTCATATAAATTTTAGAATTATTTATTCTGGTTCTGTGAAAAATGCTATTGTTCTTTTGATAAGGATTGCATGTAATATGTAAATTAGTGTGGGTAGTATGGACATTTTAATTATGCTAATTCTTCCCATTCATTAGTACAGTATATCATTCCATTTGTATTTGTTTTTCTTCAATGTCTTATACTTTTCCAAGTACAGATCTTTTAATCCTTGGTAAAATTTATTTTTATGTATTATTCTTTTTGATGCAATTGTAAATGGGATTGTTTTCTTTCTTTTCTTTTCTTTTGCTTTCCTCTCTTTAAAGTTTTTTACTGGATTTTTCCATTACCATTTATCACCTTAATACCCTCTTCACCCTCTACAAACACCACACTATTGTCTATGTCCATGAATCCTTTTTTCTTTTTGCTCAATCCCTCCACCTCCTAACCTCCCCCTATAGCTTGTCAATCTGCTCTTCATCCATGAGCCTCTTCATATGACTTGTTAGTTCAGTTTGTTCATTAGGTTCCACATATGAGTGAAATCATATGTTATTTGTCTTTCTCTGTCTGGCTTATTTCACTTAGCATAATGTTCTCCAGGTTGTAAAGGGTATGCTTTTCTTTTTTATGGCTGAGAAGTATTCCATTGTGTAAATGCCCCATAGCTGTTTTATCCACTCATCTACTGATAGACACTGGCTACTTTCAGATCTTGGTGATTGCAAATAATGCTGCAATTAGCATAAAGGTGCTTATGCTCTTTTAAATTAGTGTTTTTGGATTTCTTCAGATATATTCCCAGAAGTGAGATCACTGGGTCAGAAGAGAGTTCCATTATGAATTTTTTTAGGTATCACCATACTGTCTTCCTTCATAGCTGCACCACTCTGCATTCCCACCAACAGTGCACAAGGTTTTCCCTTTCTCCACATCCTTACCAACACTTGGTGTTTGTTGATTAATTGATGATAGCCATTCTGACAAATATGAGGTGGTTTTAATTTGCATTTCTCTGATGGTTAGTGATATTCAGCATCTTTTCATGTGTTTTTGACCACTTGTGTATCCTCTGTGGAGAAGTGACTATTCAGGTCTTTTGAAATAGTTTTCTTAATTTCTCTTTCTCATAGTTCATTATTGATACATAAAAATGTAAGTAATTTGTGAATATTTATTTTGTATCCTGCTACTTTACTGAATTTATTTATTCTAATCATTTTTACTGAAATATTTTAGGGTTTTCTATACAGATTATATAGCATTGCGTCATTTGCAAACTTACAGTTTTCCTTCTTCTCAACTAAAATGCCTTTTTTAAAAAAAATTTCAGTGTTCTTGTATTACATCCATCCGCTTTTTGCTCCCCTCTGTCCCCCTCCCCACACACCCATTCCCACCAAAGTCAATCCCACCTGTTGTCCATGCCCATGGTTCCTTTATACTAGGTTTTTGTCTAAACTGACAAAACCTTTCTTGCCTCTGCCTCCCCCGTCCCCCAAACCCCGTTCCCCCTGACCACTGAAGGCCTATTCCTTGTATTCATATACTTGGTTCTGTTTTGCTTGTTGTTAGTTTTACTCATTATTGTCCCATAATGGGTGAGATCATATGATATTTGTCCTTCACTGACTGGCTTATTTCACTAAGCATAATACTCTCCAGTTCCATCCATGTTGTTGCCAAGGGTACAAGTTCCTTCTTTCTTTCTGCCATATAGAATTCCATTGTGTCAATGTACCAAAGTTTTTTGATCCAATCATCCACTGATGGGCACTTAGGCTGTTTCCAGCACTTGGCTATTGTAAATAGTGCCGCTATGAACATAGGTGTGCATAGGTTCTTATGAATTGGTGTTTCCGGATTCTTTGGGTATAGTCCAAGTAGTGGAATTGCTGGATCAAAAGGCAGTTCCATTTTTAGTGTTTTAAGGAAACCCCATACTGTTTTCCACAGTGGCTGCACCAGCCTACATTCCCACCAACAGTGTATGAGGGTTCCCTTTGCCCCGCATCCTCGCCAACACTTGTTGTTTGTTGATTTACTGATGATTGCCATTCTGACAGGTGTGAGGTGGTATCTTAATGCAGTTTTAATTTGCATCTCTCTGATAACTAGCGACGTTAAGCATTCTTTCATATGCCTCTGGGCCCTTTGTATATCTTCCTCAGCAAGGTGTCTGTTCAGGTCCTTTGCCCATTTTTTAATTGGGCTATCTGTCTCCCTGGTGTTGAGTCGCATTAGTTCTTTATATATTTTGGAGATTAGACCCTTGTCTGAGGTATCATTGGCAGTTATGTTTTCCCATACAGTTGGTTCCCTTTGAATTTTGCTGATATTTTCTTTAGCTGAACAAAAACTTTTCAATTTGATATAGTCCCATTTGTTGATTTGTTCTTTGATTTCCTTTGCCCTTGGTGAAGTATCAGTAAACATATTTTTGCATAGGATATCCAAAAGGTTACTACCTATATTTTTCTCCAGGACATTTATGGTGGCACTGCTTATGTCTAACAGACCAACTCCAAGGCTCATCATAATTAAAATGGCAAATTTCAAAGACAAAGAGAGAATCCTAAAAGCATCAAGAGAGAAAAGACAAATAACATACAAAGGGGCTCCAATAAGGCTATCAAATGATTATTCAACAGAAACAATTCAAGCCAGAAGGGAATGGCAAAAAGTATTTCAAGACATGGTAAACAAAGGCCTGCAACCAAGAATACTCTACCCAGCAAGGCTCTCATTCA
>PVIW01014948.1:0-21460 GCA_004026585.1 Noctilio leporinus | reverse complement strand
TTTTTTTGTCTGGGAAGCTCCTTATTTCTCCTTCTATCTTGAATGAGAGCCTTGCTGGGTAGAGTATTCTTGGTTGCATGCCTTTGTTTACCATGACTTGAAATACTTTTTGCCATTCCCTTCTGGCTTGAATAGTTTCTGTTGAATAATCATTTGATAGCCTTATTGGAGCCCCTTTGTATGTTATTTGTCTTTTCTCTCTTGATACTTTTAGGATTCTCTGTCTTTGAAGTAAGCCATTTTAATAATAATGTGCCTTGGTGTTGGTCTGTTTGGGTTGAACCTCTTTGGGACCCGCTGTGCTTCCTGAACTGGATTCATGTTTTTACTCATCATGTTAGGGAAATTTTTTATCATGACTTTTTTGAACAGGTTTTCCATTCTTTGTTTCTCTTCACCTTCTGGTATTCCTATGATATGGATGTTGTTACGTTTCATGTTGTCCTGCAGCTCTCTTAAACCCTCTTCAGTCTTGTTCAGCCTTTTTTGATTCTCTTGTACTGTCTTGGAGTATTTGTCTACATTATCTTCCAACTTGCTGATCTGGTCCTCTGCTTCCTCTAGCCTACTGTTGATTCCTTCTACTGTATTCTTCAAATCAGAAATTGTATTCTTCATTTCCTCCTGGCACTTATTAATAGTTTCCATGTCCTTTTTCATGCTGTTGTAGTTCTCAGTAAGTTCCTTATAACTTCCCTGGAGTTCTTTGTAATTTCCCTGGAGTTCTTTTTAATTCCCTTGGAGTTCTTTGTAATTTCCCTGGAGTTCTTTGTAGTTCTCCTGGAGTTGTTTACAGTTTTCTTTGATGTGGCTGAGCTCACTGAGCTTCTCTATCATCATTCTTTTGAATTCCTTATCTGATATTCCAGGTGCCTCTGTTTCATTTTGTATTCTTTCGGGGGATTCTTCCTTTCCTTTTGGTGATGGACTGATTCTTTTTTTCTCCATGTTGGTGTCTGTTCTTGCTTGCTCTGTATTTATTTTTGTTCTTTCCGTGGGTTAACCTGCTTTGCTTCCTTGCCTTTGTTGAGCCCCCTTCTGTGATAGGATATTTGTGGAGGTCAGTGTTGCCGTCTCCCAGATTTTCTCCACTTGCTGTTCTTGGTGTATCCTTTATTTGGGCTGTCTGGTTGTATTCTGGGCCTGTGGGGTACTGTCCTGCTGCCCTCCTCTGCCTCTGGACTGTGCTCCCCTGTGTCCAGATGCTGCCCATTCCAATTCCTAGGGTCCTGAAGATGTCTCACGCTCCCTATCTTGTCCTCTAGCTGCTTTGGTACTTGAGAATACCATCAGCACTACTCTCTACTCTGTCGCCATCTTCCCGATCCTGCGTGAAATTTTAAAAGTTACAAAACTACCAAAGAATCTGGTCAGTGAATCCACCACTGAGGGAAAAAATGGGGAATGGGGGCCTCATTCTTAGGTGAGATATCAGTTTCCTAACAGGGACATAGTGAAGGCCACCTTCCAGAAAGATTAGATATAAAGGGGGAGCAATGAACACCAAGAAAAATACTACAGCTTGGCTTAATTAATTTCATTGAAAGCATGCATTTTTTCTGTCAGGGCAGTTAACAAAAAGTTTCTGGCCTGAATCACACAAACCTTCCCTGCTTCCCAGCCTCCATTTAGCACTAAACTCCTACAGTGCACTTAGGAAACTCATCCATTAAGTGAACTTTCCTAGAATCTTGATGGCCTCTTCTGCACTAGGCAACTATGTCTTGAAGTTGGGTTTTTGAATTTCTGAAAAGGCCAGTTTGACACTTCTTTTACATACTTATCAGTGCAGATATAGACTGCTGCAAACTTTATGGTGGGAGATGTCATCAGATCTTTAAAAATAAAATATATTCTACTTTTTGGGAAATTCTACTTTGATGAATTTATGATATAGAAACATGTACACAGGTACATAAGGATGCTGATGAGATACATTGCATACTTGTTGGCAAGAAACTGACTTTCCATTGATAGGGGACTCATTAAATAAATTAAACTACAACAGAGAATTGGGTTAACATGCTGCCATTGAAAAGACTAAAACGGTTCTATGTAGATTGATATGGAAAGATTCAATAGGATCTTAAGTGAAAAAATTAAATAGACATATAACATGTATAGTAAACATTATCTGTGTAAAACATAGGATATGTATAGTAGCACAATCTGAAGGAAAATACACCAAATGCTGATAGTTTGTTCTGGATAAGGGAAGGGCATGATAGAAGCCCTCTTGTGCATGATAATGAAGTATGTTTATATCTCGAGCTGCTACTCAGATGATTCAGCAAGATATTTCATCCTTCCTTGGCTGTCTCCATTGGATCTTATAACCATGTCCAGAAAAACTCTCCTCCTTTTTATCTGCATTTTTACATCTCTTTCCTAATGTAATACATATGCTTGAATGGGAAGAATGTAAAATTGAGAAGAAAGGCAAACAATTTGGGTAAACAATTCATTTTTATCTATAATGTTGGGATTATTTCTATGACTTATTTCCATAAAGATTAAGTAATACACCCCTCTCAAAAAAAAAAAAAAACACATAAAAAGATAAGAATCAGTATCTGCTGTATCAATCATATGAACAGATTCCCAGGGTACAAACATATCTAGCCTTGGTTCTTAGAGGTTCTTGGTTCTTGAGAAGAAAGAGCAGCCTATGATTCCACAATATCACTCTTATCCTTTGGACATAGATGCATCGAGAAGATGCTTTCAAGGCACCACAGACATTTAAGTGAATCAGGTTCAACTTGATTCACTTCATGTGGAGCTGTGATGCAAAGGCAGGGGACCCAAACAAAAAGCTTCCACACAGGGAGGGCTGAGAGAGACTTACAACTGCTGGTGCTCTTAGAAGCCAATTCAGAGCAGCAAATCCTAGTTCCTTACTGCTACCCTCCCCCAGCCCGGCTACTGTAGAACTTATTCAAACCAGGCAGGTATAGACCTCTACTGGGGAGAGTTCTAGTGAACAGGTACTGGAAAAGCATGTTGCTGGTGGAAAAAAGATGCTTCAGAGGTTCCTCCAGGCAGCTCTTCCACTCAGACATTCAAGGGCAGGATCCAGCTCTCTGAGCCCTACTCCTTCCTTTGCAGGGTTCAGTGCAGACACAATCCCACCAGGTCTCATGGACTCCTGAGCTCATGTAGAATCTCTGGGCTCCCATTACTCTCCTTGGCTCCTCCATGTGCAGGCCTTGACACATATGGGGGTGAAGGTTATTTCAAACACCCTCCATGAGAATTTCTTAGCACTCCCTTCCTGACCTTACTTTGCTCTATTACCTGATATTCTCTTTTGCACATGGTCTGAGGCTTCGGTTCCTTTAGCTCCTTTGTTTTATTTTTTAAATACTTTATTTATTTTTAGAGAGAGAGGAAGGGAGAGAGAAAGAGAGAAAAAGAAACATTAATGTGAGAGAGGGACATTGGTTGGTTGCCTCTTGCACATACCTTGACAAGGGACCAAAATCATAACACAACCTTGTGCCCTGATTGGGAGTCAAACTGGTGACCTTTCACTTTGTGGGATGATGCTCAACAAACTGAGCCATATTGGTCAGGGTGTCCACTTTTATTTGAATGCAATATTGATTAATTCAGTATTTCTTTGGGCAAAATAGGTTGCCTCCAGTTTTCCAGTCTCTCTCCATTTTTCTTGGACAAAGGTCATTCTTCTGATATTTTAGGTCAATTTTTATTTTTCAATTCTAGCTTTGATGCGAATGATAACAATCCAAACCTCATCCTTCCTATTTCTTTATTGTCCTGGTAAATAAGATACCATGTAGCTTTGTCAACAATGAGATGCCTTTTCCCATGCTTTGAAGAACTGTATGTTAAGATAGATCTCATTTTCTCCTCACAGGCCCCATCCTTAGGTGTCTTGGTTTTTAGGCACTGGGTGTGGAGTTCATGCAACACCTCCATAAAGCTTCTGTGCTGACTGGGTAATTTACTATAATGCTGAGCTGGTGGTGGCTTTTGATCTGGGCCAGATGACTGCTTCTTGATTTTCTCATTCACTTCTTTACCTAGATGCAACCAAACAGCACCCAGTGGGAACATTCCCTTTTCTGGATTGACTTAATTGCGGGAGGGTTGGGTCTTGGGGATGAGACTTTACCCACTGTATTAGTTTCCTGTAGCTGCTATAACAAATTACCATAAACTCTACAGCTTTTAATAATAGAAATTTATTTTCTCATGGTTCTTGAGGCCATAAGGCTATATCCTCTAAAGCCTTCCCTAGGAGAATCCTTCCTGCCTCTTCCCTATTCTGGTAGTTGCCCTAGCTTGTGGGCACATCATTCCAGTCTCTGCTACTATCTTTCCTCTGTGTAGGTCTGTGTCAGAATTCCTTTTGTTTCTCTCATAAAAGGACATGTGTGATTGCATTTAGGGCCTATCTGGAAAATCCAGGAAAACCCAGGTTCATCTTCTCAAGATGTTTAACTTGATTATATCCCTTTCCATATAAGTTGATATTTACAGGTTTTGGGGGTTAGGATGTGGGGGCAATCTTTTGGGAGCCATAATCAATCCCACCACATTCACCCATAATATTTGTGATGCCAGGACAAATATCAGAAATCAGCTTTTAAAGGGTTGTGAGAAGCACAACCAACACAAAAAAAATTACCCTTTAATAAGCAAGTCTATCAGAGAGTCAGTACCCAGGCAAGTTGAATTTCCCTTTGTCAAGTGCTATGTTGCATAAACTCAACTCTCCTGTGCTTCCTTTCTCCTTGTGTGTGCCTGCTGGGCTGATTCAAGTTAAGGGTTTGACCCCAGAGATTTTTTTAGGGCAATGGTTAGAAACACTATTTGGGGGAGTATGTAGATGTGAGAGCTACAGTGTTACAAGGAAACACTTTTGTTCAAGTCCTAGTTTTGCCACCTACTAGACCTCAGAGGCTTCTTGAAAAAGACTTACTGGTTTCCCAATCTATAAAGAGGGACAATAATCTTTATACTTCAGAATTCTGTGATGATTAAATGATAAAATATACATATATTAAAGCCAAACTTTTGGCACAACATATGTGTGTTTGGGGGCAGGGGAATTGAGTGGCCCAGGACAAGGAGAGGAGGGTCATGGGAAGGCTGATGGTCATCTTGACATCTACTATCAATGGGAAAATCTGAGTCAAGTCTTCGCTATCTAGTATGTTTCCCAGGTATGTTCAAGAAGTTTTAGAGATTCAGCAAGCACCTCCCTCCTTTCTTCACCCAAACCAAATAAGTAGCAATGACCTGTGGTCTGTGTGTAGGGATAGAAACTCACATCAGATGGAAGATAGTCACCCCATGATGCCTGATGGTTTCTCCCTTCTGTTTCCCACTTCTCTAGTACATAAAAATATTAAGATGTACAAAAGAATAGGCAAAGCATGATGTCACCAGGAGCACTAGTATTCCCTTCCTGCTTCCTGTTGGCTCAGATGGAGAGATTAAAGGTATTCAAGGCCCCAAGTCTATAGCCTGTCCCCAAATCCTCTTTTGTTGGGAGTCTTGATTATCATAGTTGTGCTATCACCATTATCACTTGATGATAACAGTTATATTAACATATTGTATAGAGACCTGCCCATGAAGGCGTCCTGACCAGCAGCACCTCAGGCTCTGAGGTCTTCTGGAGCCTCCATTCTGACCCCTTGGGGGGTCAGAATGGTAGTCTATACATTCTCAATGTCCATCACAAGTCAGCCCTACATAGGCCACCACCATGGCTGAAATGAGGTGAAACCAAATTAGGAGCTGCTGTCTAGTAGGCAAAGCTTTCAGGGGGTTTAGTAAATCCAGTTAGGATTTGTGGATTATTTATAAATTTATATAGTTTCTTTCACTTCAGCAACTTCTGCCAAGTTTCTGACATGTTTTTAAATTATTTAGCTTTCGTTTCTCTTTCTTCTCTGCTTCATGGGAAGATAAAGCCACAAGCATGTGGCCCTTGTCTGTTTGTAACAGTGATGATTTTTTGGCCCACTGTTCCCCACCCAGGCCACCATTCATTGTAGTTATCATTTCAACCAACACCATGGAAATATTTATCCTTAGGAAAGCAAACAGTTAAGAGGGAAAAGCTACAATGCAAAAAGAAATAATAATAATTTCATCTCTGTAGCTATACAAATAGGAAGTTTTGAGGAAATTAAATAAATTTTTAGGCAGATGTGTGATTTTACTGGTTGATTTCTAATGGTCCAAGCAAATCTGGAGAACTCCCCATTACTTCACAGATTGATAGGATAGACAGTATCAAAGACTTTCATTCAAAGCCATGAGTTGTTTTCTAGCAGAGAAATGGGGTGCAGCTTTGGGGAGCATTGCATTTGTTCTCCTACTGAATGAGTCTCCAAAGGTGCTTCCTATGGGCTTTCATCTGAACTCTATTTCTCCTCACCATGCATCATTTGGGAAATCTATGATAGTAACACTTCCCAAATTCAACACAACTTTAAGGTTCAGATTGGGGCATATTAACACATTTAACTTTCAAATTAAATACAGAAATTATTCATCATCATTTTGGTTCTACATAATTCCTCTATATATTTCTCACAAGGGAACACCAAAAGGGAAAATATAAGCACCAGCCTCTCACATTATAGGTGGTATTGTCACTTCTTAAAAGAAAAACTCTCATTTGCATAACCTTAACCTGTAAAGTCACCTTGCATAAATTCACAAGATGTTAAAAGCATTGTCCACATTCATCTCTGTGTTGGATGTATCAACATGGCCTGAAATACACTTATTGGTCTGTGGTGGTCTGAAATATGTCATCAGATTATTGGACACCCTTCAAACAGCAACCCCTCCCCACATCAGTGTGGTAGCCTTCATGACTCTCCTATGACACCTAGAAAGAAGGCAGAGGCAATGCTGGATAACTTCAGAGAATCAGTGTATTAGTTTTCTAATTGCCATATAGCAAATTATCATGAACTTATCTTAAACAACACAAATTCATGACCTCATAGCTCTGGTGTTTAGACATCTGGGCACAATGTGACAGGATCTTCAGCTGGGGGTCTTACAGGCTGAGAACAGGTATGGATGAGATTTTTATCTGGGTCCAAGGTCCTCTTCCAAGCTCATGCAGATTGTTGGCAGAATTCAATTCCTTGTATATCTCAGTCTTAGACCCCCCGTAATCTTGCCCCCTATCAGTTGTGGACCACTCTCAGCTCCTAGAGGCTGCTCTTGGGGCCTTGACACATGTTTCTCTCTATAATATATGGCATTTTGCTCCTTCAAGGCCAGCAGGAAAATCCCTGGCTTCAGATCTCTCTGATCCATTTTATTTTGCTTCTTCAAGGCCAGCAGGAAAATCCCTGGCTTCAGATCTCTCTGATCTGTTTTATGGGACCACCTTATTATATCAGGCTCACCCTGGATCATTCCCCTTCTGATGAACTCAAGGTCAACTTGTTAGAGGGCTTAATTACAAAATCCTTTCTGTCTTATAATGTAACAGAATCATGGGGGTAGTTATCCCCCATTATGTTTATAAGTCCTACTTATACTCAAAAGGAAGGAGGGTATTATATAGAGCATGTGCACCATGGGGCAGGATCTAGGAACCATCACTAAAGTCTGCCTTTCATTCTGCACCATAAAACATCCTGTGGCTTCCTGCTTATCTTTCTCTCTCCCTCTGGAATCTCCCATGTTGAAGAAAGTCAGCTGCCATGTAAGACACTCAAGAATCCACCAGGTGAAAATGAGGTCTCCTATTTGCAATCAACAAGGCCCCAGGCCCTGCAAACAACAGCCATGTAGGAGAGCCATCCTGAAGGTGGATCATCCAGCCTTTAGATCACAGCAGATATTGATGGCCAACACCCTAACTTCACCCTCTCAGAGACTCTGAACCAAAGCCACACAACTGAGCTGCTCCCAGAATCCAGACACTCAAAACCTGCATAATACAATGGCTTATATTTTAAGATACTATATTTTGAGGCAACTTGTTATACAACAATAAATAACTAGTAACTAATACACAACCTTTATCCTCTAAGGGAGTAATTAAAACCAGTGTGAAAATGTTGCATTGAAAAATGAGAAGAAAAATTTTGGTAAAATGTTTTTTTATTCTCAAAGACAGAGCTCTCATCAAGACCTTTGTTGCACCAGCAAAATATTCAATTACACTGTACTTGCTACTGAATTCCTGCCCTCCGCTGCAGGGGATGAAAAGCCACATTACCAAACCACCATTCCCATTTCCTAGAGCCCAGCTGCTTCCTGGTTCATTCCAAAGTTCTCTCCAACATTTCCCTTGGTTCAGATGAATGCTTTGTTCCCCTCTGAAAATCATGCTCACAATCCTAAGGGGTCTTCCTCTGGACTCTTTCCTTTCTTCTCATTTTCACTAGCCATACCCCTGCTGTGCATTTTAGCTTCAGCAGTGAGCTGAGGTGATCTGAGGATGGAGCTCCAGGTGACCCTGAAGAGGGTGCATCTGGGTCTTCTCAGTCCCTGACTTAAAGCCATGGCTCACATAAGCCATTTCAAGGTAGAAAGTCATACTCTGAAATCTGGGTTGTTTTTCTCCCAAGCTATAAACTCAGTGCTAGGTAACACATCACAGCACTCTTCTTCATGACAGCCCAGTCTGTGTCTCATGCTCCAGTGAGTAAAATGGGAGAGTTCTTTCCCTCTTTTCCACCCATGAGAATATGCTGCCAGTGTAGGGCAGGCAGCAGGTCTCCTCCGATGTAAACAGGGCAAGGAGAAGCCATCTGCCTGAGTAGCAGCAGATTCAAGCAAAGTGCCAGTTGCAGGCAAAACAAAGCCCCAAACCATGATTATTATTCCTTCAGGTCAGTTTACCTTGACTTCAAAGGAGCAACCAGTCACCAGAAGATTTGGTGACACAGTGCAGACCCCTCACCTGTCTCTGCTGCAGAGAGTAATTGGCATTAAACAAAGGCTGTCTCTACCTTGGCTGGTGGCTCAGTGGATAGATGCTGGCCTGTGAACCCAAAGGTCATTGGTTTGATTCCCCAGCCAGCACACATAACCAGGTTGTAAGCCAGGTCTCCAGCCAGGTCTGTAGCTGGAAGCAAGTGAAAGACAACCAAACATTGATGTTTCTCTCCCTCTCTACTTCTCTCCCTTCCCCTCTCTCTGGAAATAATAAATAAAAACAAACAAACAAAACAAAAAGAAAAACCCACAGGCTGTCTCTGGATCTAATCTAACTTGAGCTCAATTATTATTTGACTCCCCTGATGGAAACCTGCCTGGGTTCCAGTACTTAAGTGAAGAGAGTTCTGCATTCTTCTGATACATGCAGCCTGGGGCCTATTCTTCCCACCCCTCATAATTGGGTGGCAATGAGGTGCATATGTTCTGGGCCCTGCAGCCAGCATTCCAGGCACATCTCTATTCATTATCTCATCTGAGCCCCAGGATGGAAATGGGATACTGGGAGGGATATTAGATAGATGCTGAACCCCTGTAACATAGAGACAATGAAAGTTCTGAGTCAAAGACACTTGCTAGTCCAAGTTTCTTTATAATAGCTGAGATGAGAGGAAAAAATCCACAATGTTCCTTTCCACATGTCTGTGAATGGGGCTAAGCTTCCAGGTATCAGAGAGAGGGAGATTAGCCAACAGAAGCCCACTAGTAGAAACTTGAGCCCTGGCTCTGCATCACCTCCCTATACTCCATTCTCTGCATCTGCATTGAGTATTATGAGGCCAGCCTGTGTCTCTCAGCTAGAATTATATATGTCTTTTAAAATTCCCACCATCCACTGACACTTTGGATTAGCTGGGAGAGGCCCAAATTCCTACCCAATTGACTTATTTCCTCTCCTTCAGGGTCTTCAGACCTTCAGACCCACTTCTAGCCCAAGCCTCTGAGGCCTCTCTGCTTATCTAGTCAATGCCTTCAAGAAGGTGTCTCGACTCCATCCCACCTCTAATCTTGGAAGCTCCTGCTATGCAAACCTTTTGCAAAGTACACCCAGGTGCTGTTGGATATGCTGTTGTCCAAGTCAGCCATCTCTGCCTCCTTTTTTTTTTTTTTTTTTTAACATTTTATTTCATTATTTTTAGAAGGAGGGGAAGGGAGAGAGGCAGAGAGGGAGAGAGACATCAATGCATGGTTGCTTTTCACCTGCCTCCAGCCACAAACCTGACTAGAGACCTGGTTTTCAACCTTGTTATATGCCCTGGCTGGGAAATCGAACCTGTGTCCTTTGGGTTCGCAGGCTGGCACCTTATCCACTGTGCTACCAGTCAGGGCTTCTCTGCCTCTTAAGCACATCTTTATACCCTGTAGGATGTGGGATGTGGAGTGTGGGCAGGCTGTTGTTCAGTAGGTCATCAGATTTCTCCTCACTCAGGCTCATACAGGCACCACAGGCCACCAGCACCTTGGCCCAGTTCTCTGGGCATAGGGTAAGCAGGTCAATGCTGGCCAGAACTCTAAGCAGGAGGTAAGACACTTCCAACTAGTACATGCTTTTGTTTGCTTCTGGGCCAAGTAGAAACACAAAGGGAGAAATCAGTCTGCTAACTTGGAATCCTGCCCCAAATCCCATCATTACAGCATAGACCTGTGTCCTAAAGGGCTGTCCTCCAGGCCACTGCTTCAAGTATGAGAGAATTAAAAGGATATACAGTTGGTGGACAATAAAATCCTCTCTCTCATTTATTTTTCTCTTGAAACTGACTCATATGCTAGGATGCTGTCAGTGAGAGAAAGATGAAATGTATCTTTAACATAATTTTAAATAAAATGTTTATGCAGTTGATAATCATTAAAAGACCATATCATAATTGGTTAATGTTATTTGGGCCAAAATCACTGGGTTTGCATTCTGACTCCATGATCAATTAATTGTGCAATTTGAGGCTAACTTACTTAATCTCTCTGTGCCTCAATTTACTCATCTGAAAAATGTGAACAATGTCAGCATCTACCTGATTGGGATGCTGTGAAGATTTGAGAGACCCAATCAAAATAGATTAGAACAGAGTATGGCCCCTACTGAGTTTCCAGTGAATAAATAAATTAGCCTTAATGTTAGACAGGAAAGAGAGTTAGGACAGAGGGCAAGATTCAGGATGATGGGCTTGGAGATGGTGCTGACTGTCAGAACTTTTCCTCTGGAAAAGGGACAGGGTGGCCTGGGGCCTGAGAGAAAGGAGATAAAGCTCTGATCCTGTAGGTCACAGAGCCAAGGATGTTCTTTGTGTTCCAGCCCCAAGGCTGCAGCTGCTCAAATCTTGCTTTCTCATGCTAAGGTCAGAGGGAGAAACAGAACCCAGGCCAAAGTGAGGAGCTGCAAACCCAGGATCAAAGGAGAGGACCATTGGAAAAGGGCATCCGATGCATTAAATGGTACCCAGGACTCAGCTGCAAGCATATCAGAAGACTAATTATTATACACACACAACAGGGATGCAAGATGGCTACAGAGTAAGTGGATGTTACACTCACCTCCAGGACAAAACTGGAATTATAACTAAAATATAGAAAAATCAGCCTGAATAACCAACTGAAGATTAACTAAAAAGAAGTCTTATAAGTAAGAATAAGCCACTTCAAAACTGGTAGGAAGGGCAGAGAAGCAAAAAGGACTGGTTCTATCCCCACATGTAGTAGTTAAGAATCCAGAGGGATATCTCAACTGAAAAGTTTCTCCATGAAAAGTGTGGGTCCCTAACCCCAAGCTAGGTTTCAAAGCTCAGAGCACCAAAGCCAGCAAGAAGCACCCACACAACATATGGCTACATCTGGCTATAAAAATCAGTGGGTATTCTGTCTGCTAGGGAGAAACAGGACTCAGCTAGAGACACAAGCACTCATTTAAACAGTCAATGCACAAAATCTCATTTGTAGCCTCTCATCCTGGGTTCTTTCAGAGGGAGGGCAAACCCTCTGCCATGACATAAGGAGAGTTTGGGGTTTGTGGCTTTGAGGAAGGAGCTGAAGGAATGGTCACTAGAATCAGATGCTAGTGTTGAGTTATTCTCAGCCACTGCAGATGCCATTTTTCTTGGGTGGAACATTCTCCTTCATATAACATCAGCCTTGGGGAAAGCAATGGCTTCACCTTATGTACTCTCTGTTTCCCCACTCTGCAGAGCTTGTGACTTGCTGAGGAGTCAGCTGCCCAGGACAGCTTACAGAGGCCTGGGAAAATCCAAGGGATGCCAATGAATGACTTGTGTGGCTTACGTGTGAGGGCCATTCCCCCAACTTTCCTGTGAACCTAACTAGTGCCCCTCACAGAAGGTATGCTAGTCCCACTCTGTGTTCCTAGAAACCCCCATCTTCTACCTTCTGGTGACTCTACCCTACCAAGGTCAGAGCAGAATCCAGGGCAGACTCTGATATGTGGCTCTGGAGCAAGGACCATGCTGTTAACATTCCCTCAAGTTAGACTGACACTACCCCATTCATGGAAGATCCACTAGCCCCATCCTCTTGATTCGTGGCAGCTCTACACTGCTGAGGTCCAAATTCTGGAATAAAGTGGGATGGAATGAGTTGTGTGGCTCTAGGACAGAGGCCATTTATCCATCTTATGCCTGACTGGTGCAGAGCCCTCCATTCACGTGGAAAAATCTTGTCTGTTTTGGTCTTGTAAACTCTGCTGGCATCACTCTGATGGCTCTCTGAGACACAATGCCCACCATAAAGTTGTGAAATCACCTAATGAGTGGTAGCTAGACTTGCTATACACTGGGATATTTGCTAAGTAGCCCCAAATCCAATACTGGTACTGAATTTGAACCTGTATCAATCTGGTCAAGGCTATTCACTGTTACCTGATGACTCACTGAGAACCTACCTCATGCAATTGGTGTCTTTCCAGGGAATTTTTCAGTGATTAAGTCTAATAGGCAGCCATCAGGCAGAGGCAAATTGACATAGAACACAGGGTGCCTTGATACTTTTACTGACCTGCCCTTGGGCCCAAAACTGATAAAAGCCAGGTTTGGCACACACCTTGATCCTTCCCATGCACACCTAGGCTCAGCAGAGGCAGCCACAGACTGAGGATCACTTTGTAGATACCAATGAGTTGTCCAGGACAAGTTAAAGGCAGTGTTTGACATTGTCTGTGCCATTGTAGCACATGAAAAGCCCCAGAGCCAACACAGTTGCCAGCTTCAGACAATTTCAGAGCAGGATCCCAATAGCTCCACAAGTAGCATATCCAAAAAAAATTTTGGCAGAAGCCAGAATCTGCTGAGAAAAATTATGTTCCATGTGGTCATCACCTGCACAGCAGATCAAGCATCATGGTCAAGGTTAATCCTCACAATCAGCCAGTCTGAGGGTCAACCCCAAGGACAAATGGCCCAATATTAATCAAGACTCATTTTTAAACAGAAGGACTCACATAACCCTGATAAAATACATTCTAGGAGCATCCTGCTCAGGGAATCAGAGATAATGCACCACAGGTCTCACAGGACACCTACTACATAAAACCATACTGAGAGTAGGAGTACATAGGTAATCTAGCTAATATATAGGGAAAAACACACAAAAATCCAGGCAAAGTAAGGTGACAAAGAAATAGGCTCCAAAATAAAGAACTGGAGCAATCTCCAGAGAAGTAGCAAAATGAAATGGAGAAAAGCAATTTAACAGATATAGCATTAAAAAATATGGTTATAAAGATGCTGAGAACTTAAAGAGAACTACAATAGCATAAAGAAGACATAGAAACTATAAAAAGAATCCATCAGAAATGAGGAACAAGCTATCTGAAATGAAGAATACATCAGAAAGAATAAACAGAGTTCTAAGATAGCGACAGAGTAGAGAGCAGTGCTGATGGTGTTCTGCAGTACCAAAGCAGCTAGAGGACAAGATAGGGAGCGTGAGACGTCTTCAGGACCCTAGGAATTGGAGTGGTCAGCATCTGGACACAGGGAGCACAGCCCAGAGGCAGAGGAGGCCAGCAGGACAGTAGGTGAGGCATTCCCGACTGACCAGCCTGCGGGCCGAGGTCGGATCTGGGCAGTGGTGGCTCTGCCCAGAGGGGCGCGTTTGACTGAGGCCAGCTCCGGGCTCCCTGGCGACTGGAAGCTCAACAGTGAAGTGCGGGCAGCGAGGGCAAATGCCGTAGGGAACGCGGAATTGAACTCTTGCAGGGGAGGGACTGCAACAGGGAGAGGAGGCTTCTTGCAGGGCTAGAGGCAGAGGAGAAGAGTCCTGCAGGAAGCCAGAGCCGGAGAGCAGGGAAGTGCACTGGCTAGGGAGGCAAGAGGGCTGAAAAAGGTGCTGCTGGGCAACCAGGGAAATAGCAGCTAAAAGCCTCTGCAAGGGGGGAGGCCCAGCCTTGCTCAACCACACAGGCCCCCAGGCTCCACAGAAACTCCAAACAGCTGGCCAGCTAGCCGGGAACTAGCAGCTGGGGCAACTGACCTACCATTGCCAGAGACAAAGGCCGCACTGCCCACGCCTGGGAGGGGCTCATCACAGAGGCCACTTAAAGGACTCCTTGAGAGCTGGTTGGCTTGGAGGATTGATGCCTGCCCCTGAAGGGTGGGACAGTGTAGGCGGACCCTGGAGAGTGTTGACGGACAGGGGCGGCCTCCTTTCGGAACTGCAGGGGCGGGGCCAGTCTTCACAGGGACCAGTGACATTGTGGGCTGTCCTACAGGGGTGCTGGATGCTCATCATGGGCAGGAACCTCCACCAGGAGTGGGAGGGGGCATCCTGCGGGCTCCAGAATACCACAGCCCTAAAACCCAGCCAGGCTGCAGAAGGCCCAGCCTACCTGGGGCTGACAGCCCTGAATGTGACAATCAGAGGCCCTGCCATGTGCCAAGACTGGCTAGAATGTAGACTACAGACTGTAAAGTCCTGACCAAGAAAAAGAGGCAGCCTCAGGAAAGGGATTGCTGCCAATATCAAACACCTGAGTTATACTGAGAGCAATATGAACTATTAAACCCCAACATATCCTTTGCAAAAGTTACTTCTCACATATTCTTAATCCTCCCCATACCTCAATCCACCTAAGTACCCAAGACCCTCCCCCTACTCTCGAATTAAAGTCTACTCACTCTGTGGCTACAACACATTCCCAGTCCTCCCTTCTCCAGCCACCTAAACCCTTTCTTTATTTTTTTCTTCCTTCTTCTTTTTTATTTTTTAATTTTTTAATTTTTTCTTTCTTTTCATTTTCTTCCTGGTAAAGCCCACAGGTTCCACCTGGACCAATCAGAAATCATAAAGGGTGAACAGACACCTAAACCCTTTCTGTATTAATATTGATTTCTCTTTCTCTTGTGACTTTCTCCCCTCCCACTTTTTTTTCTTTTCTTTTTTTCTTTCTTCTTTCTTTTCTCCCTGATAAAACCCACTGGTCCTGGCTCCACCTGGACCAAACAGAGACCATAAAGGGTAAAGAGACACCTAAAACCTTTCTTTATTAATATTAATTTCTCTTTCTCTTGTGACTTTCTCCCTTTTCTTCTTTCTTTTTTTCCCCTCTGCAAAAAGCCCTCAAGTCCAGGCTCCATCTGGACCAGTTACGGATTATTAAGGGTGAACAGTCATCTAAACCCTTTCTTCTTCTTATTATTATTGTTTTTATTTCCTCTTTCCTTTTGCATTTTTTTTTGTTTGTTTGTTTGTTTGGTTTGGTTTTTTGGTTTTGGTTTTGTTTGTTTGTTTTGTTTTCGTTTCTACTAAAAGCCCACAGACCCAGAATACAACCAGACAGCCCAAATAAAGGACACACCAAGAACAGCAAGTGGAGAAAATCTGGGAGACTGCAACATTGAACTCCACAAATCTCCTATCACAGAAGGGTGCTCAACTAAGGCAAGGAAGCAAAGCAGGTTAACCGAAGGGAAGAACATAAAAAAATAAATAAATAAAAAGCAAGCAAGAACAGACACACAAAATGGGGGAAAAAAGAATCAGCCCATCACCAAAAGGAAAGGAAGAATCCCCAGAAAGAACACAAAATGAAGCAGAGACACCTGGAATATCAGATAAATAATTCAAAAGAATAATGATAGAGAAGCTCAGTGAGCTCAGCCACATCAAAGAAAACTGTAAACAACTCCAGGAGAAATTACAAAGAACTCCAGGGAAATTACAAAGAACTCCAGAGAAGTTACAAGAAACTTACTGAGAACTACAACAGCATGAAAAAGGACATGGAAACTATCAATAAGTGACAAGAGGAAATGAAGAATACAATTTCTGAATTGAAGAATACAGTAGAAGGAATCAACAGTAGGGTAGAGAAAGCAGAGGACCGGATCAGCGAGTTGGAGGATAATGTAGACAAATACTCCAAGACAGTACAAGAGAATCAAAAAAGGCTGAACAAGATTGAAGTGGGTTTAAGAGAGCTGCAGGACAACATGAAATGTAATAACATCTGTATCATAGGCATACCAGAAGGAGAAGAGAAACAAGGAATGGAAAACCTGTTCAAAAAAGTAATGATAGAAAATTTCCCTAACATGATGAGTGAAAACATTAATCCAGTTCAGGAAGCACAGAGGGTCCCCATGAAGATCAACCCAAACAAACCAACACCAAGGCACATTATTATTAAAATGGCTAATTTCAAAAACAAAGAGAGAATCATAAAAGCATCAAGAGGGAAATGACAAATAATATACAAAGGGGCTCCAATAAGGCTATCAAATGATTATTCAACAGAAACAGTTCAAGCCAGAAGGGAATGGCATAAAAGTATTTAAAGTCATGGTAAAAAAAGGCCTGCAACCAAGAATACTCTACCCAGCAAGTCTCTCATTCAAGATAGAAGGAGAAATAAGGAGTTTCCAAGACAAAAGAAGACTAAAAGAATACATCTCTACCAAACCAGCATTGCAAGAAATGCTAAAGGGTCTGCTTTAAAAATAAATAAATAAATAAAATGAAGAAACAGAGAAAGCCAAAGAGGAATACAGATACAAAGGGAGAAAATGGCAATGAGTAAGTATCAATCAATAATAACCTTAAATGTAAATAAATTAAATGCACTGATCAAAAGATATAGGGTAGCTGAATAGATAAGACAACATGACCCACATGTTCTTTTTTTCTTTCTATATTAATTTTTATTGCCACTCTAACAAATTCAGTGGCTCAAAACAATACACATTTATTATCTTACAGTTCTGCATTTCAGGAACCTGACACAGCTCTCATAGACTAAAATCTAGGTGGGAGAAGGCTTCATTCCTTTGGAGGATTCTAAGGGAGAATCCATTTCCTTGCTCATCATTCAGGTTATTGGCAGAATTAAGTTCCTTGTGGTTGTTATTTATTTGCTGACTACCAGCAGAAAATTGTTTCCAGCTTCTAGAGGACACACATGTTCCTTGACTTGCAGAAAACTTATTTATTAAACTTATTAGGGTTCCTTTGCCTGGGCCTAGAAGACTGCTGACCCACTCCATTCAGCTGGCCATGAGCACACAGCAATGGTTTGCAGGACAAACAGGCAGTATCAGGAAGGTCCGAGAAGAGCCATTCAAGAGACCCACCTCAGAACAAAAGATTGACACAGATTGAGAGTGAAGGGATGGAAAACTGTATATCAAGCAAATGGAAATGAAAAAAAAGCTGGAGTAGCAATACTGACTTCAGATAAAATAGATTTGACAATGAAGGCCATAAAAAGGGACAAAGATGGACATTTCATAATACTTAAGGGAACAATCCATCAAGAAGAAATAACTCTGATAAACATATACGCACCCAACATAGGAGCTCCGAAATATATAAGGAAAATCTTGGAAGACTTTAAGAAAGACATAGACAGCAACACACTAATTACTAGTAGGGGATTTTGATACCCCACTCTCAACAATGGACAGATCTTCCAAACAAAACATCCCCAGAGATGTTGTGGCATTGAACAAAAATTTAGAGGAAATGGACCTAACTGATGTATACAGAGTCTTTTACCCCAAAGAAGCAAAACACACATTCTTTTCCAATGCACATGGATCATTCTCCAAGATAGACCACATGGTATGTCACAAGACAAGTCTCCACAAATATAGGAAAATTGAAATCATATAAAGTATCTTCTCAGATCACAATTGCTTGAAACTAGAAACCAATCTCCAGGGGAAAAAACAAAAATTCTCTAATTCAAGGAAGGCTGAATAACATGCTTTTAAGCAATGAAGGGGTCAACAATGAGATCAAAGATGAAATCAAAAAGTTCCTGGAAACAAATGACAATGAACACACAACAGCCCAAAACCTATGGGATACAACAAAGGCAGTTCTCAGGGGGGATTTTATAGCAATACAGGCCTTCCTAAAAAGGTCACAAGAAGTTTATAAAAACAACCTAACCACAAAGCTGCAAGGACTAGAGGAGCAACAACAAACAAAGCCCAGAGCAAGTAGAAGGAAGGAAATCATCAAGATCAGAGCAGAATTAAGTAACTCAGAGATTCAAAATACAATTTGAAATATCAACAGGTCCAGGAGCTGGTTCTTTGAAAAAATAAACAAAATTGACAAGCCCTTATCCAAACTCATCAAGAAAAAGAGAGAGAGGACCCAAATAAACAGAATCAGAACTGAAAGAGGAGAAATCACAACTGATACCTCAGATATACAAAAGCTTGTAAGAAATTACTACAAACAACTATATGACAAAAAAGGACAGCCTTGATGAAATGGACACATTTCTGGAAATGTATAATCTACCAAAACTGAACCCAGAAGAAGCAGAAAGCCTGAATAGGCCAATAACAACTAGTGAAATTAAAGAATTAATCCAAAATCTCCCAAAGCACAAAAGCCCTGGTCCAGATGGCTACACAGGTGAATTTTACCAAACATTTCAAGAAGAACTAACTCCAATCCTTCTCAACCTATACCAAAAAAAAAAAAAAAAAAAAAAATCAGGAAGAGGGAAGACTCCCAAGCACTTTCTATGAGGCCAATATTATTCTAATCCCAAAACCAGGTCAAGACACAACTAAGAAAGAAAGCTATAGGCCAATATCTCTGATGAACACAGATGCTAAAATTCTCAACAAAATATTGGCCAAATGGATTCAGCAGTATATTACAAAGATCATACACCATGATCAAGTGGGCTTCATCCCTGGGATGCAAGGATGGTACAACATTCGAAAATCCATAAATGAAATATAGCACATCAACAAATTGAAACATAAAAACCATATGATCATATCAATAGATGGTGAAAAATCATTTGATAAAGTGCAGCAACCATTTATGATAAAAAACCCTCAGCAAAATGGGAATAGAGGGAGCATACCCCAACATTATAAAGGCCACCTATGAGAAACCTGAAGACAACATCATACTTAACAGACAAAAATTGAAAGCTTTCCCCCTAAGATCAGGAGTGATACAAGGCTGTCCACTTCCTCCACTTGTATTCAACATTGTCTTGGAAGTTCTAGCAATTGCCATCAGAGAAGAAAAAGGAATCAAAGGCATCCAAATTGGAAAGGAGAAAGTCAAACTGTCATTATTTGCAGATGATATGATAGTGTACATACAAAACCTGATGGGCTCCACCAAAAACTTACTCAACCTAATAGGCAAATTTAGCAAAATAGCTGGGTATAAAGTCAATATCCAGAAATCAAAAGCATTTTTGTATACCAATAATGAAACAACGGAAATAAAAGTGAAAAAATAAATCCCATTTACCTAAGCAACAAGAAAAATAAAGTACCTAGGAATATACTTAACTAAGGAGGTAAAAGACCTGTTACTCAGAAACCTACAGAACAATGAAGAAAGAAATCAAGGTTCCTGCCTGTGATGGGCACCTGGCACCCCTGCAGGGCAGCCTTCAACCTTGCTGGTTCCTGTGATGACTGGCCCTGCCCCCGCAGCTCCAGGAGGAGTCAGTCCAGGTCTGTCAACAGTGCCCAGGGTCCGCCAACACTGCCCAGCTCCCCCTGGCGAGAACCAAACCTCCAAGCTGACCAGCTCTCAGAGGAGTCCTTTACTCAGCCTCTGTGATGCTCCTCTCCCAGGCGTCTGCAGCCTTTGTTACTGGCAATGTGCGGGTCAGTTGCCCCAGGTACTCGTTCCGGGCTCAAAGTTTGGAGTTTCTGTGGGAGCCTGGGGGCCTGTGTGGGTGCACAGGGCTAGGCCTCCCCGCTCACAGGGGCTTTGAACTGCTATTTCCGAGGTGGCCCAGCAGCACTGTTTTCAGCCTTCTCGCCTTCCCGGCTGGTGCACTTCCCTGCTCCCCTGTTCCTGCTCCCCTCAGGACTCTTCTCCCCTGCCTCTAGTCCTGTGAGGAGCTTCCTCTCCCTGTTGCCAGGAGCGAGTCCCTCACACAGTCCCTCCCCTACCAGAGTTCAATTCCTCGTTCCCTAAGGCGTTTGCCCTGGCTGCCTACACTTCACTGTTCAGATTTCTAGTCACCAGGGAGCCTGGAGCTGTCTTCAGTTAAACGCGCAATTCTGGGTAGAGCCACCCCTGCACACAGCCGACCTCGGCCCGCTGGC
Source organism: Noctilio leporinus (assembly GCA_004026585.1). Classification (NCBI taxonomy): domain Eukaryota; kingdom Metazoa; phylum Chordata; class Mammalia; order Chiroptera; family Noctilionidae; genus Noctilio; species Noctilio leporinus. Next base: position 962 of record PVIW01014948.1, on the reverse strand, counting down.
CAGTAAGTCCGGAGCCCCCGCACCTGATCTCCTGCTCGTCTCTGCTGCCTCTGGGCTGTGCTCCCCTGAGTCCAGATGCTGACCGCTCCAATTCTTAGGGACCTGAAGACATCTCGTGTTTTCTATCCTGACCTCCAGCTGCTTTGGCACTCAAGAACACCATCAGCATTGCTCTCTACTCTGTCGCCATCTTTCTCCCTCATCATGTTTTTAATTTTAGCTTTAACAGCCTCTTTATTTCAATGAGGTTGTTTATTAACTTCTCTCTCACAGATGCTCCATACATAATAGTCTAAAGGATTTGCATCTGTTGAACTAGGTAGCCAGATTTCCTTTAACCAGAATTCAGGAACATTGACACTGACACATTCTTACAACTTTTCAGCATTATGTATTGGGGCACCATCTTGTTGGAAGATAAAATGACATCCATTTGCAACTTACTTCATCCATGGAACTATTTCTCTCAAAACATCAAGGTAAACATCAACAGTCACCTTCAAGCCTTGCAGGGAAAAAAATACAAGGTTGTGATATATCCTTTTTTGCTGAAAACACCTAGCATCATCACTGTAGCAGGAAATTTCATTTTCATGACAATTGGGATTTCATTAAGATTCATAGCGGCACTATTTACAATAACCAAGTGCTGGAAACAGCCTAAGTGCCCATCAGTGGATGATTGGATCAAAAAACTTTGGTTCATTTACACAATGGAATTCTATATAGCAGAAAGAAAGAAGGAACTTGTACCCTTTGCAACAACATGGATGGAACTGGAGAGTATTATGCTTAGTGAAATAAGCCAGTAAGTGAAGGAGAAATATCATATGATCTCACCCATTACAGGACAATAATGAGCAAAACTAACGACAAGCAAAACAGAACCAAGTATATGAATACAAGGAATAGGCCTTCAGTGGTCAGGGGGAACCGGGTTGGGGGGAGGGGGGAGGCAGAGG
>PVIW01014947.1:0-21445 GCA_004026585.1 Noctilio leporinus | reverse complement strand
AAAAAAAAAAAAAAAACTTTGGTACATTTACACAATGGAATTCTATATGGCAGAAAGAAAGAAGGAACTTGAACCCTTTGCAACAACATGGATGGAACTGGAGAATATTATGCTTAGTGAAATAAGCCAGTCAGTGAAGGACAGGTATCATATGTTCTCACCCATTACGGGACAATAATGAGCAATACTAACAACAAGCAAAACAGAACCAAATGTATGAATACAAGGAATAGGCCTGCAGTGGTCAGGGGGAACGGGGTTTGGGGGAGGGGGTAGGCAGAGGGAAAGAAGGGGAGCAGCTTAGATAAGAAGCTAGTATAAATGAACTATGGACATGGACAACTGGTGGGATTGACTTTGGGGGGAAAGGGTGGGTGGGGAGGGGGACACAGGGGAGCAAAAAAGGGATGGATGTAATACAACAACAATAAAAAAAGAAAAAAAAAGAAAAATAAGGTAGGAGGAATCACAATATAAGTTAGGAGGAAATCAAACTATACTACATTGCTACTGGAATCAAAGCAGTATGGAACTGGCATAAAAATAGACAAATAGATCAATGGAACAGAATAGAGAGCCCAGAAATAAACCCAGGACTGTATGGTTAATTAATATTCAACAAAGATGGAGGGAACATAAAATGGAGTTAAAACAGTCTCTTCAACAAGTGGTGTTGGGAGAACTGGACAGAGACATGCAAAAAATAAATAAATAAAACTAGACCACCAACTTACACCATACACCAAACTAAACTCAAGATGGATAAAGGACTTAAACATAAGCAGTGCCACCATAAAGGTCCTGGAGAAAAATATAGGCAGTAAAATTTTAGGTATCCTACGCAGAAATATGTTTACTGATACTTCTTCAAGGACAAAGAATATAAAAGAACAAATAAACAAATGGGACTTCATCAAACTGAAAAGTTTCCCTGTGGATGAATGAATTAAAAAACTTTGGTGCATTTACATAATGGAATATTTTACACAATGGAAAGAAAGAAGGAACTCCTACCCTTTGCAACAACATAGATGGAACTGAAAAGTATTATGCTTAGTTAAATAAGTCAGTGGAAGACAAATACCATATGATCTCACCATTACAGGACATTAATGAACAAAACAAGTAAAACAGAACCAGATACATGAATACAGTGAATAGACCTTCAGTGGGCAGAGTGGAGGGGAAGGAAAAGGTGGGAGGCATAGGCAAAGAAAAGGAGCAGTTTAGTCAGGGAACTAGCATGAAAGCACCATGGACATGGACAACTACTGGGATTGACTTCAGTGGTGAATGGGTGGGTGGGTGCGAAAGTGGAGAAAGGGGAGGAGAAATGGGATAGATGTAATACAACAATAAAATTAAATTAAAAGAAAAAGGAGCATCCTGATTATCAATTGTTTATAGCTTATTCAGGCTATTTTAAAATACCCTGGTAGGCAATGGAAATGTCTGAGGCCAAGTTCAAATGACAATGTCAACTCTATATTATTCTTCAAATCAAATGGTACTCAAAGGGTGTTCTGTAGAAAACTGTCCCCTAAGACCTTTTCATGGTGACTCTATGTTCAAAACTCTTTTACATGAACTATTTTTCCATTGTGTTATTTTTTGGGAAAAATTGCCATTATCTCAGCAGAATTAACGCAGTTTTAACAAAATATTTCAGTAACCTTTTTTTTTACTCACTACCACATTCTCACAGAAAAATCAAACAATGACTGTTTTACTTAAGAATGCCATTAATAAAGCAGTAAAAATTATTCACTTATTTAATCTAAGTCTTTGAGCACATATCTTTTAAATGTGATAAAAATTATGCATTTATATAATGTTCATTTCTCTAGGAGAAACACAAAAGTAACTGATCAAATAGTAAGCTGACATATTACCTTTTTTATGCTTATTCAGATTTGGTACTGGGTAGACATTTTCTTAAAAAAAAAAAAAAAAAAAGGTGAGCCTATCACATCCAAGGAAAAACAACTAATAATCCTCTGCATCAATGACAGTGCTCAAGTTTCAAGTGAAAACTTGAAATTTTGGAAAACTTAAGCTGGACAGATTTCCAATACTTAAAATGTTTTATACTGTGATTATAGTTATAGGAACAGTTGTGATTTTTATGTAGAATAGTGACATATTTCAACACTTAGAAAATCTGCTTTACTCAGTGAACCAATATTTTCTAGTAAATGAGTCATCATATTACATAACCTTTCATGGAGATGAGAGGCATTGACCATCAAATTCTCGTGTTCATTGATATGGTTTCAGTGCTTCATTATAATTAAACTTTAAGAAACAACTATCTTTTGAGTTTTGAGTATCAAAGTATATCCACAATTACCTTAAAAACCCTATTATGTTGTAATATTATTATATAATACAATATTTCCTCTTTTCCCTACTACATGTTTAAGGGAAGTCAAATTTTCTTTATATACTTTAAGCTAAACAACATATCATAACATATGACTATGAAAGCAGATATGAAACTACAACTTTCTTTTGACATCAAGTCAGATGTTCATGAGATTTACAAACTAAAATAAGCCACTCTTCTGGCTAATTATTTTGTTTTGGAAAATATTGTTATTTTTCATTAAAATATGCTATGTATGTAAATATGTGGAGTTTATTATTGCTATGCTTAAATGAATTAACAAGTAAATATATTTTTAAATTTCTCAATTTTAATTTCTAAATCAGTAAATGTAAATAGATCACAACAGTTCAAGTTTGAGGGCTTCTCAGCTCATTTTAAGAATATAAAAGGATTCTGAGAACAAAATTAATGAGAAGTCCTGCTCCAGAATAGTACTATTCAAAATGTTGTTTGTGGATGGGCAGTGACAGCACCCCCTGGGAAATTGTTAAAAATGTAATTTTTAACACATCCTAGACCTACAAAATAATAATCTCTGGATGTAGGTCCTAGAAATCTGCATTTTAACAAGCCTTCCAGGGATTCAGCAGCTCATCAACAATAAAACAATGTTCTGTATCATACTATTGATTACCTATATCATAGTAAAAAAAAATCAGAACACTCCCTCAATTTATGTATACTTATTTTACTTAGTCTATATATACTGATCTATATACTTTATATACTTCAGTACTAATATTTTATAAACACTAGATTAAACAATGGAAACATGTACAAAAGATAAAAATTAGAGGATAATATGTTTTCTGTACTATGTATTACACTTATCTGTTGAAACTAGTCCATGTGGGTCTCCAGTTATAATTGCATTGCTCCCTAAAAAGGTATTATAAAAACTCCCTTTCCTCCAGTGATACATCTTTGATAAATTAAGAAGTGCTGCCTCTTTCTCGCCCTCTTCTGTTTTAACCAGCACATTTCTTTTTCATCAAGCCTTTTTCAAAACACCCAGAACACGTGTCTTTGTCACTGACACTCTTTCATGAAAGTAAAGGCAGTGAGCCCAGTGAAGCCATACTGCAGAAAGAATTTCTAAATGAATTGATTCTCTAAAAGTGTGCATTGTTTTTTTTCCCCCCAAGTTCATCTGATTTCTCCATGAATGAAAAAAGAAACATAAAAATGAATCAGAAAGAGGGTTTTCTCAAGTTCTCTTTTGTTTCACATTTTTACTTTGTTCATGAATGATTATTTTAATTCTGAAGTTTCAAAGTAAGTAATTTTGGAATGTGAAAGATAGCTTGTTTGTGATATTTCCACATTTATTTTGCCTGGAGAATAATAGATCAAGAATAAGCAACATTTTATTGGGTTTTATTGCTATTTGAAAGAAAAGAAGGAAGGAAGGGAAGGATGACAAACAAAAAACTCTTTAAGCTCCCTGTGAATTTAACATTAACAAAGAAAGAGTTTCCATGTGTAAAAGTATTTCCCATATTACCCTGATCATAATGATAACCTGAGGCATTTTAAACACAAATATCTTGGCTTTACCCCACATACACTAAGGAAAAAGAACTGTGATTTTTTTTTTTTTTAAACAAATACTCTAGGTGATCTTTATCATGAGGAAGATTTGAAAATAGATTTAAGGGTAATAAACCATATTGCTAATTGCATATTTTAAATATGTAATATTTCCCTGTACTGAACAAAATTCCCTGGGGGCTTCATACACAGAAGGATGAGGTTCTATCTGGAATTTGTGTTGACTCTACTCAAAAGCCCCCAGTGGGGTAAGTATAATGGTTTGGAGCTCCCACTTTGGGACCTGATAAATTAAGATTCTCTGTCAGTTCCTAATTTTAACTGACATGAAGTTGTTTGTGGGTTTAACCTCTCTAAACTTGAGTGTCCTAAAAATTAAGGCACTCAATTTATTTATTAATTATTTACAGAGGGAGGGGAAGGGAGAGAGGCAGAAAGGGAGAGAAACATCAAATACATAGTTGCCTTTCACCTGCCTCCAACTACTGACCTGGCTAGAGACTTGACTGGCAACCTGATTATATGCCCTGGCTAGGGAATCAAACCAGCAACCTTTGGGTTCCCAGCCCAGTGCCTTATCCATTGTGCCACCAGCCAGGGCTAAGGCAAATATTATTAACCTTGCTGGGTTAATAGTATCTCAGTTCTCTGCTCTATAAAAAGAGAGGGAGTGAAGGAGAGTAGGAAAGAGGGAGGGAGAGAGATAGAGAAAGAGAAAGGAAGAGAGAGAAAGAAACAAGAAATATCTGAGTACTAGTCTGGTAGCTGATGCCCTATATACACTCTTTTCTCTTTTGTAGGAGAGCACAAATTTTATACCAAGAATCAAATTGCACAGCTAAAACTAAATACTAACCTTTCTTACAGAAGTGTGGCCTTTGCAATGTAGTTCTAGACTTGGATAAGTCTCCCAGAGAACTTTCCTCCCTTCTACCATTTGCTTTCAGAAAACAGACAAAAAGACACCAATAGTCATCTTGAATCATGCAATAACTTAAAAATGGAAGTCACATGTGATGAATGAATTCCTACTGATACCACCTAAACCCTGGGCTGTTTGATTTTGTCACTTCTTTAGAAGAAAACTCAATGTTTGTTTGTTTGTTTAATTTAATTGTATTGTTGTTGTATTACATTCATCCCATTTCCCCTCCTTTCTCTCCCCTTCCCCACCCACCCATTCACCCTCAAAGTCAATCCCACTTGTTGTCCATGTCCATTGGTCTTCCATGCTAGTTCCTTGACTAAAGTATTATGCTTAGAGAAATAAGCCAGTCAGTGAAAGACAAATATCATATGATTTCAACCATTACAGGACACTAATGAACAAAATAAACAAACAAGCGGAACAGAACCAGATATATGAATACAAGGAACAGACCTTCAGTGGGCAGAGGGGAGGGAAAGGGGGGAGGAGGAAGAAGGAGCCAAAGAAGGGGAGCAGTTTAGTCAATACTTTTTTTCAAACTCCTTTATGCCTGCACTAGCAGTTTAATTCAATTCCTAACTGATGCAATACCTCATATGAGATTTTACATGATACAACTAGATAAAGCATGTCAAACACTCAGAATAGTGTTTGTCACCTAAAGTATGCTAGTATAAAGGAACCACGGACATGGACAACAGGTGGGATTGACTTTGGGGGGAATGGGTGGGTGGGGAGGGGGACAGAGGGGAGCAAAAAGGGGATGGAAAAAATATTTTCTCACACACACAAAAAAAATGATAGGTTTTTAAAAAATATATTTTATTTATTATTTCCAGAGAGAGAGGAAGGGAAAGAGGGAGAGAGGGAGCGAAGTATCAGTGTATGGTTGCCTTTCACCTACCTCCAGCCACAGATCTGGCTGGGGACTTGGCTTGCAATCTGGTTATGTGCCCTGGCTGGGGAATTGAACCAGTGACCTTTGGGTTCACAGGCCAGCATCTATCCACTGTGCCACCAGTCAGAGCTGATAGGTTTTGTTTTGTTTTGTTTTGTTTTGTTTTGTTTTGTTTTAACTGGGTTTGGATTCCACAGCACTTCACAAAAGGATCATGCTGATTCACTTCTGAACTGTGGACAACGTGATTTTCAATGAGGTTAAGTGAGAGCTAGAGTGAAAAACAAAGGAACACAGCAGAAATTCTGTCAACTGACTTCTCACTCACACACCAAGTGAACAGATACTGCCCATTTACTCCATAAAACCCGGATCAAGACAAACCACACAGTGGGACTCCTGACAGGTGGTCCACTTCTTAGTTCATTTGAGTACTTCTGTTCTCACCAATTGAATTGGTATGTACTTAGTAAGATTGTGTCCAGACCTGTTTATGTTTGTTATATCAATTATTAAAATATATAAATTTATTTTATATAAAATGCATAATTTAAAATTTGGAAAGGCTAAATAAAAAAGAAACATTACCTTTGGCATGTGGAAAATCATTTACAAACTTGGAAGTAGTCTATGATTTGCCTTAAATTCTCATTTTATTTTAAATTAAATAAAACTGGGCATTAAGAATGATGCATAATAAATGTAAGTCATGCAAAATTAACTAATTGGAACTTCAAAATCTGGACTCTAAAGCCAAGAAAATTCTTTGACCTTACATTTTCAAATTAGCAAATACTATGTACATTAATTGTTTTAATGTTCACTGAAATGTACATGAGTTGCATGTATCAACTTGCCATCTATTGCTTTCACTTAATTTTTCAACTCACCAACTACCATTCTCAATCATTTTAGATTAGAAGGCACATCCTCAATCCCATCCAGGGTCCACACTGCTGCAGGCATAGCCTGAAGACAGATATATCTAAAGAAGCTCAGTGTTGATCTTGGGGGTGCAGAAAGACACATGCTCCCTTGGCTCTCCTGTGAATCCAGAAAGAAAGGAAACCGAGGAAGAAATTTACATAAAAATAGGTTAGGCAATGCCAAACTTCCTGCACAAGCTTAAAGAGAAGAGTGATTTCTGTGGACAGTGATTTAAGCATCCTTTGAAGTGCTCCTGTTTGCTCTGCAGGCTTTTCCCACTTGCCTCTTAAAATAGAATGAGAATGAGTCTTCTTTCCCTCATACAAAAAAAATAAATAAAAATTAAAAAATAAGAAGAAAGAAAGAAAAAACACAAACAATAGATCTTCTTAAATCAAATATCATTTGTCTAAAGGTTGCCTGAAGTTATTCTTCCATAAAATCTGGAAGGAAGAAGGAAAGGCCTACCTTCTTATTTGGCATGATCAGTGTTTACGGTTATCAGTACCAAGTGTGAATAAATTAGGAAAAAGTGTGTTCAGGTAGATAGTTGCCACGACAACCTTCATCAATTACTTCCCTCTGTGCACATACACTGCACTCTATGTTGAGTTTAATTCCTCTCTCCTTCAACCTGGGATACCCTTAGTATTTGCTTGACTCATGGAATGTGAGAGAAGTCACATTCAAAACTTCCAAGGCCAGGTCATGAGGAGCCCTGCAGCTTCCACTGGTGTCAGGGAATGCTCCTGTTGAGATGATTCGTATAAAAATTCAGCTTCAGTGCTGTGAGAAGACTAAGTCACATGGAGAAATTGTGTTGGTCCTCCAGTTAATGATCCCAAAGAGCTCCCAGACAACAGTAATGATAGCTGCAGCCCTTTTGAGTAAGCCATCTTGGATATCCAGAGCAGCTAAAGCTTTAGGTAACTAAAGACTCCAACTGACTGCAATCCTGTGGGAGGCCCCAAGAGAAGGGGCCACACAGCTGAGCACAAAAAATTGAAATATTGTGTTGTTTTCAGCTACCAAATTTTGAACAGTAGAAAACTGGAACACTTATTTTCAAGCATGGTGGTTAATAGTATGCATTTTGAATTTCAAAAACAAATCATTATGGCCCTGGCTGGGATGATTCAGTTAGTTGGAGCATAGTCAAAAGTTTGCAGGTTTGATTCCCAGTTAGGGTACATACATAGGTTTGCCAGTTTGATTCACAGTCACGGAGTGTACAGGAGGCAATCAATCAGTGCTTCTCTCTCTTTTGATCTTTCTTTCCCTCTCTCTAAAATCTCAATAAACATAATGAGAATTGTGTGAGAATTAATTTTAAAAACATTAAGAAAAGAATAGATTAATTTAGTGGTGGTGACAGGTGGACGCTAGACTAGCCAAGGGACTGCTTTGTAAATTAGATAACTAAACATTGTGCTATATATTTGAAGCTATGTATTGAATGTCGCTTTCACTGAAAAGTATGTGTAATGAAACATTTAAAAGTCCTAATAGAACTAAGGTATTACTTGGTAAAACCCCAAGGTTTTTATAGTTGGGGAAATGAATATATGAATAGGGGAAGCAAAAGGTAACAAATTTTGTATTTGTCAGGATTCTTTTGGTTACAAATGACAGAAAACAATTCAAAGTGGCTTTTTAAAAAAGGGGTAGGAGGGATTTTCCGGCTTATATACAAATAGAGTCCAGTGGTAAAACTTATTTGGGGAAACAGACAAAATACAAGCAACAAATAACAAGTGAATTGCAGGTTTTATCAAGGCATACTCTCCACTGATGTCATGTGCTCAATTTCTGTCTACTGTTTGGTTGTGCCTTCCAATAAACCGCCTTTCTCCCTAGGCACTTTGCAAAGGTTTCAGACAGCTCCAGGCCCATGTTTTTCTGGGTTTCAGTGTAATGGGGGAAAATTATTTTCTACATAATTCTTGGGATCAGCTTGGTTTAGGCTAATGAATTTGGCTTGGCTTGTTATTTTTTAAATTAAGCTAGTGCTTTTCAAACTCTCTTTTATGAAATGATTTTTAAATAACCAATCTGTAATGGACTAATATTTCTATTAAATACAATTAGAATGAATTAGCATAAAAGTGAAAAGAAAGGAAACAGGGTTACAAAATACAAGCCCAAATTATTATTACATTTCGTAGACACAAAATGACTCTAACAAACTGGCATAATATTTTCTAAACAATTACACACAGGGTTTGCACTTACACCTTATGGAGCAGGGCCCTCAGGCAGGGGCAACAGACTTCAGCTCACACATTGAGTCTTGCTCACTACCAGTTGTTTGGGAAATTGTAGGGAAACACAGCGAACTCCCACTTGCACATGTCGTCTGGGCCGCTTTTGTGAAATAGTGGTAAAGTTAAATAATAAGGCAGAAACTATGTAGCCTGTAAAGCAGAAATAGATACTATCTGGCCCTTCACAGAAAAATAGTATGTCACTTTTAACTCCCAGCAATCAGCAATCGCTGTAACCCAAAGACCATGATTTTTGATTGGGCAAGAAAAAGTCACACATCCATTCCTGATGCATATGGGTGAAGAGTAAAAATTGGATGATTCTCTATAGGAAATGGAGATTGAGCTACCAAAAGAAAAGGGATTTAGGCACAGTGGATAAGGCACCAGACTGCAAACCCAAAGGTTGCTGGTTCGATTCCCCAGCCAGGGCACATAACCAGGTTGCAAGCCAGGTCTCCAGCCAGGTCTTCAGCTGGAGGCAGGTGAAAGGCAACCATACATTGATTCTTTTCTCCCTCTCTGCCTCTCTCCCATCCCCTCTCTTTGGAAATAATAAATAAAATCTTAAAAAAAAAAAAAAAAAAAAAAAAAGAAAAGAAAAGCATTTTTCTTAGGAAGCTAACTTTCAACTATCTAATACAGATTTTAGATTTTTCTAGTCTTAAAGTCCTCTTTTCTAGACCCTAGTTAAGATTGAATTATTATTAAAATAAATATTGCAAAGTCAAAATATGCCTTAAGTGAATTCAAGCCATAACCAAGACTTCATAGGACAATTGTTTCAAATGCTTTGAAGAATAAAGAGGAATAAAATATGCAAAGGGGTACATAAATAATTTTTAAATGTTATTAAAATGAGAAAATTGATACCTACCATAATAGTGTATCAATCATGATAGTGTGCAATCATACTTATAAAACACATAACTCAACTTTCCAGAAATGGAAATAAAAACCATTTGAAGGTTATATTTATTTAGAAAATATTTAATTGATTTATACCACAATAACAAAACCCTGGGCTAAATAACAGTCCTTTCCAGAGACTTGCAAGGATGAACAAATTGTTATCATTGGGGAATTAAATAAAGTTACTGCAGGTTATACTCAGGCTACTGTAACAAATAGGAGTAGAAACAAATTAATAATGGAGAGTCGCCTTAGTATGGAAGGCATTCTCAGAAATTGACTTTGAAGCAAAGTTCCACCAGAAGAGGAACAATCAGCCAAGGGAAGGGTGGAATAGTCATCTCTGCAGAGAGAGAAGCCAATACCATGTCCCTGTGACAGGGAAACCTTGATCCATTCTAAGAAAGAAAATTCGCATGGTTGGTGCAGAGTAAGCAAAAAGAAAAATACTCCAAAAACCTTTAGGAAGTTAAAAGGCAAATCATTCAGGCAGAGCCTTTGCAAGTGCTAATTCTTTACTGTGTTAGTAAAGTAGAAAGACTTTGAAGGTGATGATATGGTTTAGTTTAATTTTCAAAATACCACTTTTGCTGCTGTTCATTGAATGAACAATAACGATGATAAAAATTGGACAATATTTATGGCAATGTTCTAAGTAATTTAAACATATTAGGCTACTTAACCTTATTATTAACTTACTTTCATAAATAAGGATTATAATTATTCCTTTTATTATCTGCCAGGAAAAACAAATGTGGGTCTTCTTGTGCTTTAGAATACACAGAAACAAAAAATTGTCATTAAATAGAAAATAGTTAATAGAATCTGGATTACAATGTGCAAATATCCTAATTCATGATCATTATGTCCAATATTTCCGACAATTGATGGAATTCTAAATATTACATGTTTAATGTTTGCACATATTATTAAAAATTGAGTAACTAAATAGAAACAGAACATATTCCTGGAATCACAGAAGAATATAGATAGAACATAATCATAGGTATGTAAATATAATCTCTAACACTACCATGATAGCAGACGATGAGGAATTACAATTCTGACAGGACCAAGCTCCTTGTCCTGCCTGCTTCTCTCTCTGACTCCTCCATGTATACTGCCATCTGCCATAGTCATTTTCATTATCCAAATCAAACAGCCCCTTCTTGAAGTTCTTAGAATGATGGCAAGCAAAGAGCTGTGGTGGTGTCAAAACCTGTTGTCACCAGTCGATCTCGACACTCAAAATCAAGCCTTAAAGTTATTCCAATCCCCAAAGGAATTGAAGACATATATTCAAACCAAAACTCTTACACAAATATTTATAATAGCATTATGTTAAAAGAAATAATCAAAATGCCCATCAATAGATGAATAAACAAAATGGGATGTATCCATGCAATAGATTTTTCAGCCATAAAAAGTAATAAAGTACTGACACATTCTATGACATGAATGAACTTCGAAAATATTATGCCATGTGAAAAAGCCAAACACGAAGGCCACAAATTGCATTCCTCTATCTATCTGAAATGTCCAGATTAGGCAATCCTTCAAGACAGAAAGAAGCTACTGGTTACCAGGGTCTATAGCAAGAGGGAAATGGAAAGTGATACTTTATTGGTACAGGTTTCCTTTTGGGATCATGAAAATGTTAGTTAGTGGTGATAACTGTACATTATGAACACACTAAAATCCTTTGGATGGCCCACTTTAAAATGGGTAATGTGGTGTGTTTTTGTTATGTGAATTTTACTATAATTAACTTTTTTTAATCATTCCTGATAAGTAGGCCTTTCAGGCAAAACAGTGACATGTGTCTTTTTCCCCCCAAAAAAGCATTATTTCTAATAATACGTACTTTGGAAAGGAAGCCAGAGAAATGGCACCAATGGATTTGTTTTTGTATTTGAACTAAAATGTTCAGTGCTGCTAAAATGATAATAGTTGATGATTGATGATAATGATGATGATGATGACCTCATGATAATGATAACTAACCATGGTCATCATCATCATTATTACACCATCATCATCATATAGTGGTCTGGATGAACTTGATAATTCAGAAAAAATAATCTAGTATATAGAAAACTGAATTTTAGTGCATACTTAATTGACTGTATTCTATTTTGAACAGTTATATATAAAAATATGTGATGAAGGTACAAGGAGAAGATGAAAATCTATATTTTAGCCTCAATTATAGACAATCAAAAATAATGCAGAAAGTGAACCTTCCCAGCCATGGAACTTATGTAACCCCTTAGTCCGCCACAGGCACTTTTCTAACAAGGTTCTTTCCTGTACAGCCACACATCCCTTGTCATACTCACCAGGTTGAGCTGGAGAAAAACTGCTTACTGAACTTTTGTTTGAACACTGGCAGGGCCCCTTCACTGCCATCGATCATAAACTGGAGTTGGCCTGAGCACAAATTGTTTGAGGAGCAGGCAGTGTTCTTTTGCCTACTGCAGCACTGTGAGGACTATGCCTGGACTTGGGTAACTCCTGAAGCACCTTAACTAGGATTTTTAACAGGATCCAAGCATGACATACACATTGTTCCTGCAGTGCCTGTTACAGGAACCTTCAGCTGACTTGATTAATTTCACCTTGTTCACACAAATACACAGTTACAAGACCTGCAGCTTGTCCTGCCACGATATTCTATTTCAAGTGTTCTCGCATCTGACTCCATCTCTAAAAAGAAAAAGAAATCTTCTACCAAATCTAAATTGTGATGATCAAATCCTTACTTTATCCCTTTACTGCAAACTTATCATCCAAGACTTAAAATTTAAGCTAATAAACTTTAAAATGTCCCCTATTTGCATCAACAAAACTATCATGGACATTTGAAACGAAAGTTTCTCCAAAGGTAGCAGGGGACAATGGTTTCAACCTTGTGTTATAATACACAGATGTATCACAGTCCCTTCAAAGGATCAAAAATATGACCAAGCAATAAAAATGACTCCTTCTAAAACTGAGCATACCTGCTTTGAAACAGAGGTTACAAGAAAAGACTATGAGATTATAAAATTTGTGGATTATGTGAAATAAAAAAAACATGTTTCTTTATTGCATCTCGATGCAAGTACAAGGTAAGGCGTGCTGCATTCTGTTAAGCATACAACAAAGACCAAAGTATGTTCCACAAATATGGGAGACCTTCCACCTACATGCCTTTTATAAGTCAGGGAGCAAATGGTTCTACTCAAACAATGACGGAGTCTAAGAGGATATGGAGTGTACAATGGGATAACTACAGAATCACAGTTTAATCCTTTCAAGTGTTCAACCAAAATTTCTAGTGTTTAAAAATGTTTAGTAAACACAAAAGTTAGAAACTACTATTCAGAGGATATTCATACATGATGCAAACTATGTTCTTCCCATGCCTTCTGCTTTGGTCTTTTAAGAGGTTGTCTCATATTTGTTGACATTTTGAGGATGGCTATAACCTTATAATGACTTTCTTCAAGTTTGAAGGTCTCATTTTAAATTCCTCTCCCTCCCCTTATTTTTTTTATTTCTGTGTAACAGATTGCACAAATATAACAACTTAACAGATATTTATTAACTCAAATTGTGTATCAAAGTATGGGCATGACTTAGCTGAGTCCTCTGCTCAATATCTTACTAGGCTGCAATCAAAGTGCCAGCTGGGCTGTATTCTCATCTGGAGGCTCAATGAAGGAATAATTTATCCTCAAGTTTAGTCAGACTGTTCGCAGGATTTATTTTCCTGCAGCTGTCTAGCAGAGGACATTGGCTTCTCAATGGATGCCAGAGAGAAGCCACTCTCAGGTCCTAGGAGCTGTGTGCAATTCCCCATCACATGGCCCTCTACAGGCTATTCATTATGTGGTGACTGCTTCCTCCAGAGGAGCAGGAGAAGCTCCCTGTCTACTAAGATGGGACCTTATAGCCTTATATAAGGAAATGTAATCATGGGAATAGTATCCCCTTCCCTTTTTTTTTTTTTTTTTTTTTCTTTTTTTTTTTTTTTGGTTCCTGATTAGTGCCTAATAATTCAGGGTGAAATCTTTAACATTTAAAAGTTAAAATGTTTTTAACTTTTCACAGAAGTTAATTTTTCAGGTTACTATTAGTACTTAACAATAACCATTTCAGTGAATTTTCCAGATGAAACACTCTTGAAAATGTCCTTCCTTTCAAAATGACTAAAATACACCCATTCGTTCTTCATTTGAGTCATTCCCAAAAGCAGCCATACTGCAAATAAATTAGAAACATGTATCCCTATGGCAATAAATGATCTCCATTATTTCTGTTGGCTAGATCAGTGTTTTCTATGACCTCATGCAAAGCCCGAGGTCCAGGAAGATTCCTGGATATTTGAAGTTCTAGATCATGCACAGCAAAGCCATAGCTCTGAGGTTGTCATCCTGGCTTTGTCAACTATGGCAGACACTGATAATCAGTCACATTGCTAATTGTCCTTAGATTTAAACCCAGCTTTGAAATCTTAAACACTAGGTCCCAGTGGGTGGGTTAGAGCTTGAGTTAAAGTCTATTAACCATCTTTTGTCTGGAAATACCTTACCATAACTTATCTAATTACTCTATTATAGAGCCAACTCTGGTTCCCAAAATTTCACTTAAAATGAGATAATCTGCCCAAAAGTAGATACCAAACATAGGCTGATAGAGAACAATGATGGGGTGGGCTAGGGAAAAAGATCCTTACTACCGATGTTTGTGAAATAAAGAAAAAGGTTTGTTGAAATAATATTTATATGGAAAAATGAGATCAGTATTATTCTTTGTAAATTATAATCTATGATTACCAGATAGTAACATCAGAGCAACCAAGTTTGATAAAAGCTAGTAACTAGAATTTTTTTAGCTGTTCTCCTTTTCATGATACCCTTAAACTATAATTATCATTTGGCTGAGCTGTAGTGAGAAATACAGTACCTATAATGAGAAACAGACATTGTCCTACTAAATTAGTTTGGAGCTCACAAGATTTCTAAATTCTAAAATTATTATATTTTCAGTAAAAGTAGATTCAGCCTTGTGAAGTATTGTGGAGTGATGAAGGGGTGCCTGTGGATAAGACACCAGATTCTAAGCACTGCTCACTATGTGACCTTATATGAACCTCCTACCTTCCCTGAGCCCGTTTCTCCATATGCAAAATGGCAGTAAGGATAAAATAATGTGTGACATCTAGTAGTGCATTGGGAGATGGTGAAGGTACATAAACTAAGTCATGAGAAAATGATATGACCCCATAAGAAACATGTCATAATATTACAAAGTAATATTTATTCAAAAGTAAGCTCCTCTTTTACAAAAATATCTAAATGTGTATTCATTTGTTAGCTCATGTCCTCATAACAAAATACCCATACTGGTCAGCTTAACCAAAATAAATTTATTTTCTCCCAGTTCCAGAGGTTAGAAGTTCACAACCAAGGCTCTGATTTCCATTAAGGACTCTCTTTTGAGCTTGTGGATAGCCCCCTTCTGCAGAGATGTAATGATCTCTTTCATGTCTCTTCTTATAAGAACACATTCTACCAGATTAGGGTCCAGCCTCACAATTCCACTTAGCCTTAATTACTTACTCAAAATAGAGTTGTTCTGATGGTTAGGTCTTGAACCTATGAAGGTGGGGCTACACAAACATTCAGTCCATAATATGGAAATTTTCCAATTATCTAAAGAGACGTGTTGGTATTCTAAAATATTTTTTGTAACATTTCTTGAGCTTTTACTGGCTGTCAAGATTTTCATTACCTTATTTAATTGCCATGACACTTGAGAGTATGTTTGTTCCTCTGTGCCAGGAGCAGACCTAAACACCTGAGATACATCCATGAATAAAACAGAAAAGCCGACAGAGGGGAGCAAACAGGGGATGGACATAATACAACAATAAAATTAAAAAATAATAAAATTAAAAAAAAAAAAAAACAGAAAAGCCTTTTGCTCTTGAAGAACTTGCATTCCAATGGGGGGGGGGGCATAGATCAAGCCAAAAAAAAAAAAAACCTGAAAATAACATGTATTAAATTTGGAAATCATAAGTTCATGCCAAAGTAGAATAGGCTGTGTTGGATCCAGAATGCTGGGTATGAGGGTTAAGTAATAAATTAAATAAATTGGTACAGATAGAGTTCATGGAGCAAGTGAGAGTTGAGCAAATACTACAAAATGAGAGTAATGACAGTTTGACTTCCTCCTTTCCAATTTGGATACATTTGATTCCTTTTCTTCTCTGATAACTATGAGTAGAACTTCCAAGACAATGTTGAACAGAAGTGGAGAAAGGGAACAGCCATGTCTTGTTCATGATCTTAGGGGGAAAGCCATTTGTTTTTGCCTGTTAAATATGCTGTTGACATCAGGTTTCTCATATGAGGCCTTTATGATTTTGAGGTATTCTCCCTCTATGCCCATTTGATGAAGGTTTTTTTTTTTTCTTTTTTGGTACTATTTTTAAAATTTATTGTTTGTTTTTTTTTTAAATTTTATTGTTGTTGCATTACATCCATCCCCTTTTTGCTCCCCTCTGTCCCCCTCTCCATGGACCCATTCCCCCCAAAGTCAATCCCACCTGTTGTCCATGTCCATGGTTCCTTTATACTAGGTTCTTGTCTAAACTGCTCTCCTTCCTTGCTTCAGCCTCCCCTCTCCCCTAACCCCCTTCCCCCTGACCACTGAAGGCCTATTCACTGTATTCATATATTTGGTTCTGTTTTGCTTGTTGTTACTTTTGTTCATTATTGTCCTGTAATGGGTGAGATCATATGGTATTTGTCCTTCACTGACTGGCTTATTTCACTAAGCATAATACTCTCCAGTACCATCCATGTTGTTCCAAAGGGTAGGAGTTCCTTCTTTCTTTCTGCTGTATAGTATTCCATTGTACCAATGTACCAAAGTTTTTTGATCCAATCATCCACTGATGGGCACTTAGGCTGTTTCCAGCACTTGGCTATTGTAAGTAGTGCTGCTATGAACATAGGTGTACATAGGTTCTTATGAATTGGTGTTTCAGGATTTTTTTTTGATATGTAATTGTTTTTACTTTATATCATTTCAATAAACTTCACAAGTTATTACATGTTCCCATTTTATTTAATATCTGCAACATGTTACATTGTCTATGAAGTAATTATTTCCAGAAGACTCCTCCATACTGTGTCTTTGGCTAGTATGTGGTTTAATGGAAACCTATGGCAAATCTCATTAAAACTCTTAGTTTCTCTTAGCCTAAGACCTCAGTTTCTGAGTTAACCCTGACTTGGTCTTCAAGTTAAGATGCTTCCTAAATATTTTTCTTAACACAGGGCTACTTAGTGTAATTTCTTTTTCTTGGAATATACAAGTGTTTTTAATACAAAAACACATTCCACATAAGAATAAAAAAGCATCAAAATGATATTTTATATAACTTAAATCACAGGAGTAACTAAAATATACTGATTACTTTTTTAACACAACATATTTTCCTTATTTTGCTGTATGAAGTGAAGAAGAAAGCTTTGTAACAGTTTTAAATACATAGAATTTAACTTATATTAGTATTCTGTTATAAAAAAATAACTACCATATAAAGAATTTAAAATATGCATAAGTAATTAGTTCATTAAAATTTATATTTAGTACATTGGTGTCAATGAAAATATGTAGACTTGCCTAGAAACATCTAAGGTTTGAAGGAGAGGTAAAAAAGAAAAAAATGAACCTGTTTCAGGCTTCATTTATTGCTACATAATGACTGCTTCAAGGGTCATCTGGCCTGTCGTCAATCACTATTACAAGTGGCAAATACAGTGGTATATTTTGGAAAGAAAGGAGGGAAAATAAAACACTTGAAATACAAAAATATCGCCTATTTATAAATTATTAAAGTGCAAGTAGTGGAATCGCTGGATCAAAAGGCAGTTCTATTTTTAGTTTTTTAAAGAAACCCCATACTGTTTTCCACAGTGGCTGCACCAGCCTGCATTCCCACCAACAGTGTATGAGGGTTCCCTTTGCCCCGCATCCTCGCCAACACTTGTTGTTTGTTGATTTGTTGATGATTGCCATTCTGACAGGTGTAAGGTGGTATCTTATTGTGGTTTTAATTTGCATCTCTCTGATGACTACTGATGTTGAGCATTCTTTCATATGCCTCTGGGCCCTTTGTATATCTTCCTCAGTGAGTTGTCTGTTCAGGACCTCTGCCCATTTTTTTAATTGGGCTGTCTGTCTCGCTGGTGTTCAGTTGCATTAGTTCCGTATATATATTGGAGATCAAACCCTTGTCTGAGGTATCATTGGCAATTATGTTTTCCCATACAGTTGGTTCCCTTTGAATTTTGCCAGTGTTCCAATGTTTTTTTTTTAAGCTGAACAGAAACTTTTCAGTTTGATATAGTCGCATTTGTTGATTTGTTCTTTAATTTCCTTTGCCCTTGGTGAAGTATCAGTAAACATATTTCTGCGTAGGATATCCAAAAGTTTACTGCCTATATTTTTCTCCAGGACCTTTATGGTGGCACTGCTTATGTTTAAATCCTTTGTCCATCTTGAGTTTATTCTGGTGTATGGTGTAAGTTGGTGGTCTAGTTTTATCTTTTTGCATGTTGCTGTCCAGGTCTCCCAACACCATTTGATGAAGAGACTGTTTTTACTCCATTTGATGTTCCTCCCCCCTTTGTCAAATATTAGTTGACCATAGAGTTCTGGGTTGATTTCTGGGCTCTCTATTCTGTTCCATTGATCTATATATCTATTCTTAGGCCAGTACCAGGCTGTTTTGATAACAGTAGATTTGTAGTATTGTTTGAAGTCCAGTATTGTGATTCCTCCTACCTTGTTCTTCTTTCTCAAGATTTCTGTGGCTATCCATGGAAGTTTTTGGCTCCACATAAATTTTTGAAGTATTTTTTCTATTTCTGTGAAGTCTATCATTAGTATTTTAATTGAAATTGCATTGAATCTGTAGATTGCATTGGGTAGTATGGACATTTTTTAATTCTTCCCATCCATGACCATGGTATATGCTTTATTTATTTGTATCTTCCTTGATTTCTTTCTTCATTGTTCTGTAGTTTTCTGAGTACAGGTCTTTTACCGCCTAAGTTAAGTTTATTCCTAGGTACTTTATTTTTCTTGTTGCTATGGTAAATGGGATTTGTTTTTTCACTTTTATTTCTGTTGTTTCATTATTGGTATACAAAAATGCTTTTGATTTCTGGATATTGACTTTATACCCAGCTATTTTGCTAAATTTGCCTGTTAGGCTGAGTAAGTTTTTTGGAGAGCCTATCAGGTTTTGTATGTAGACTATCATATCATCTGCAAATAATGACAGTTTGATTTCCTCCTTTCCAATTAGGATACCTTTGATTCCTTTTTCTTCTCTGATGGCTATAGCTAGAACTTCCAAGACAATGTTGAATAGAAGTGGAGAAAGTGGACAGCCTTGTCTCCTTCCTGATCTTAGGGGGAAAGCTTTTTGTTTTTGTCCTTTAAGTATGATGTTGGCTTCAGGTTTCCCAAGATGGCCTTTATGATGTTGAGGTATGCTCCCTCTATTCCCATTTTGCTCAGGGATTTTATCATAAATCGATGCTGTACTTTATCAAATGCTTTTTCAGCATCTATGGATATGATCATATGGTTCTTATCTTTCAATTTGTTGATGTGGTGTATTACATTTATTGATTTATGAATGTTGTACCAGCCTTGCATCCCTGGGATGAAACCCACTTGATCATGGTGTATTATCTTTGTAATATACTGCTGAATCCGATTGGTCAATATTTTGTTGAGAATTTTAGCATCTATTTTCATCAGAAATATTGGCCTGTATCTTTCTTTCTTAGTTGTGTCTTGCCCTGGTTTTGGGATTTGAATAATATTGGCCTCATAGAAAGAGTTTGGGAGTCTTCACTCTTCCTGTATTTTTGGTATAGGTTGAGAAGGATAGGAGTTACTTCTTCTTTAAATGTTTGGTAAAATTTACCTATGTATCATTCCAGTCCAGAGCTTTTGTGCTTTCGGAGATTTTGGATTACTTCTTTAATTTCACTAGTTGTTATTGGCCTATTCTGGCTTTCTGCTTCTTCTGGGTTCAGTTTTGGTAGATTATACCTTTCCAGAAATGTGTCCATTTCATCCAGGTTGTCATATTTTTTTGTCATATAGTTGTTTGTAGTAATTTCTTACAATCTTTGTGATTTCTGAAGTACCAGTTGTGATTTCTCCTCTGTCAGTTCTGATTCTGATTATTTGGGTCCTCTCTCTCTTTTTCTTGATGAGTCTGGATAAGGGCTTGTCAATTTTTTTATTTTTTCAAACAATCAGCTTCTGAACCTGTTGATTCTTTGAATTGTTGTTTGAATCTCTGAGTTATTTAGTTCTGCTCTGATCTTGATGATTTCCTTCCTTCTACTTGCTCTGGGCTTTGTTTGTTGTTGCTCCTCTCGTTCTTGCAGCTTTGTGTTAGGTTGTTTTTATAAACTTCTTGTGACCTTTTTAGGAAGGCCTGTATTGCTATAAATTTCCCTCTGAGCACTGCCTTTGCTGTGTCCCATAGGTTTTGGACTGTTGTGTGTTCATTGTCATTTGTTTCCAGGAACTTTTTGATTTCATCTGTGATCTCATTGTTAACCTCTTAATTACTTAAAAGCATGTTATTCAGTCTCCATGAGTTAGAGATTTTTTATTTTTTTCCCTTGAGATTGGTTTCTAATTTCAAGCCATTGTGATCTGAGAAAGATGCTTTGTATGATTTCAATTTTCCTGTATTTGTGGAGGCTTGTCTTGTGACATATCCTGTGGTCTATCTTAGAAAATGATCCATGTGCATTTGAAAAGAATGTGATTTTGCTTCTTTGGGGTAAAAGACTGTATACATTAGTTAGGTCCATTTCCTCTAGAGTGTTGTTCAATGCCACAACATCTTTGGGGACTTTTTGTTTGGAAGATCTGCCCATTGTTGATAGTGGGATATTAAAATCCCCTACTATTAGTGTGTTGCTGTCTATACCTTTCTTAAAGTTTTCCAAGATTTTCCTTATATATTTCAGAGCTCCTATGTTGGGTGCATATGTTTACCAGAGTTATTTCTTCTTGATGGTGTGTTCCCTCGAATATCATGAAATGTCCATCTTTGTCCCTTTTTATGGCTTTCATTGTAAAATCTATTTTTTCTGAAGTAAGTATTGCTCCTCCAGCTTTTTCTTTGTGTCCATTTGCTTGATATATATTTTTCCATCCCTTCACTCTCAATCTGTGTCGATCTTTTGTTCTGAGGTTGGTCTCTTGAAGACAGCATATATGTGGGTCATATTGTCTTATCCATTCAGCTACCCACGTCTTTTGATTGGTGCATTAATCCATTTACATTTAAGGTTATTATTGATACTTCTTCATTGCCATTTTCTCCCTTTGTGTCTGTATTCCTCTTTGGCTTTCTCTGTTTCTTCTTTTTATTTATTTATTTCTTTTTAAAGCAGACCCTTTAGCATTTTTTGCACTGCTGGTTTGGTAGAGATGTATTTTTTTAGTCTTTTTTTTTTTTTTTTTTTTTTTTT
>PVIW01014946.1:0-21480 GCA_004026585.1 Noctilio leporinus | reverse complement strand
AGGGCATTGCTGGAGGTAATGGGGGAGGGGTTACTAGGTGGAGGGGCAAAGGTGGGGGAAATTTAGACAACTGTAATAGCAAAATCAATAAAATATATTTTAAAAATAATCAGAGAATTTCAAAAAATTAGGAATTTGAACTATTGTATATATGGTCTTTTCCAAGTTTCTATCACTTTGCAACATATTATATATAATTCCCTGAGAAGACTATCTAAACTTCTATCTGTGATGTTAACTTGAGGAAAATTAAGGCTCGTTGGTTTTAGGGTTTTTTTTTCTTTGAAGTGAAAGTTCATACAATAGTCTGAGAAAACATCCAAGTTCATGATGGATTTATTATATGCAAAAGTAGAAGACTTTTGTGACATGCCATATATAGAAACCTGGTGCTAATGAGTATGCATGGAAATTGTTCATTCAATGGAATTGCCAGTCTGCATAGTAAGAGTTATTATCATTTGTAAGTAAAAACTTAGCCCTGGCTGATGTGGCTCAGTGGATTAAGCACCAGCCTGCAAACACAGGAGTTGCTGGTTTGATTCCTAGTCAGGACACACATCCAGGTGGCAAGTCAGGTTCCCAGCTGGAGGCAGGTGAAAGGCAACCATACGTTAATGTTTCTCTTCCTTTCTTCCTCCTTCCCTTTCCCTCTCTCTAAAAATAATGAGTAGAATCATTTTTTAAATTATAAGATTTTCTTTTGGGGGGAATCTCAAAATCTTTGAAGATGCCTGTTGGGAACTCTGCATATAAAATTCCAAAATAAGCTTTGAGTAGTATTGCAAGACAAGTAGCTAAAAAAGGAAGATATTAATCTGGGATTAGTTAAAAAAAAAAAAAAAACCCACACATTTCAGTATTAGAGATAGGAATGAGGGAAAGTTAAACTCAAAGGGTGATCTAGAATGAGCAAAGCAACCATTCAGAGAAGTTTTATTTATTCCCTACTTCTTGATAATCTGCAACAGGTCGTGCTGGGACAGTCAGGTTGGTGCATCAGTCTTGTCATTGTACTGTGCTCTCCCTCCACCACTTTCCACAGGCCTCTTCTGTGGAAAGGCTCTTTCCGCCTCATCTTCATATGGCACACCTCTCCAATCCTCCAAAACCTATTTCATGCCTCTGATTTTACCAGCCACATAGCACACCTTCATACAGACAAATTTCTTGACATACTGCGATTGTATGTGCAATTATCTGTACCTATAACAGTAGTCAGTAATTAGAGCTCACAGTTACTGTGCTCTATTGTGTGCTGTGCACTATAGATACTAGCTAAGTGTTTTATTTTTTCATTAACCTCATTATAACTTACAGGTTTGAAATTTCCACTGTGCCCATTTTGAAGATGTAGACATTGAGACCCCAATTTAAAAAATAACTAACTTCACTTTAGAAAAGATTGAGTAGACACTCCTATCCCTCCTACTAAGTACAATTAAAACCCTAAACATTATTAAAACCCCAAATCCCAAGATCATAAAAGCCTGGGCTTCTGCATCTACTCTGGGTGGGGTGAGGGATGAGGGAGAGGTAATAAAGTGTCCGCCCCCTTCTGCTGGGCAGCATCAGAGGACTTGTGGAGCCAGGACTTCCACCTCTGTCCTGTGGTGAGGTTGTCCTGACCATCTGTGGATTCAGCAGAGGAGGGTGGGTAGGGGAGCATTACCTGAGTTAAACCTTTGGAGTTGGAAACTATGACAATCCCCCATTCTAAAACTGGGGGAAATTGCAGCTTGGAGACTTAGTTACAAAGCCACAGTGGGACTAGAGCTCTGAATTTTTTGCAAATCTGGGATATTCATCCTCCTCCTCACTGCCCCTCTGCATCTCTCTGTGAATTTCCTGTTTATATCCTAGACTTAAATTTCTGTGTGTATGACCATTTTAAACTTTAAATCATCTTCCCAAGTTTGGAGGGCTCTAGCAATAACTATCTTCTGTAATGTGTATATTGCAAATATTTGCTACCAGTTTGCCTTTTGGTCCTAAGTGTTGAGTTTGCTTCCAGTGGCTGCCATGCCAGTTTCAATGTCCCACCTACAGAAGGAAGGCAGACACACAGAGGACCTGGGCACCAGACTTCAGTTCCCACTTTGGAGGGAACTGGGCTCTGTTTCAGCTGTGAAACTTACTATTCCCAGAGGAAGTGACAGAAGAAATTCTCAGCAGACAGCGAGTGCAAACACCTTTTATAATCCCTTTACTTGTGTCCCTTCTCCTCCCTAGGATGAGATCGTTCATGCTGTTTTCACACTCTACCTAGAAGAACATAAAATTAACCTGCGGTATCTAGATTCTAAAAAATGAATTTCTACAAAATAACCCATTTGGAAGGAATATACAGCCAACTTACTTTGCTGGAATAGGAATTCCACTGGCATCAAAACATTTAAGAAACACCCAGTCACAACTTAATTTTTCTCTTTACTGATTGACTCAGAAATTTTAAAAAAGCAGATGAAACAATGTCTGAAGCAGTCAAATTTATAAGCACATATCAGGTCCTTTCAAAGGAATGAAATTACTGTTCACTTTAAACTAAAAACTCTTCACAGAAAATGAAGTGAAACACAGTGGAGCTCCTTGGTATTTGCAGATCACATGGTAACATGCAAACCAGTTCGTGGGCCCACCCACTGTTCCTGAAGCACAGCTCACTCTCTTCATCTGTCTAAATCCTACCTGTGCTCTCAAGACACATTTCAAAACCATCTCCAATGTCAAATCACAGAGTGATCTCCAGGGCACAAAGGTAGTGCGGGGAAGTAGAATAGGGTATAGGGTGGAATAATGGCAATGGAAGGAGACTTGACTTAGGGTGGTGAACACACAAGACAATAAACAGAGGATGCAGTTTAGAATTGTGCACCTGAAACCTAAATAACCTTTTTAACCAGAGTCACTCCAATAAATACAGTTAAAGAAAAAAGGTGGGGGCTTTTAACAGTAATTAGATCATAAGAGTAGAGCCCTCATGAATAGTATTAATACCCTTTTAAAAGGAACCTCATACTAGGCTTATAGGGAAATCATCCTGTAAGTTATATAAATGTCTAATGATGATACTATACACTTGAAACTAATATTGACAGTCAACTCTAATTAAAAGATTTTTTAATATTAAAAATAAATAAAAAATATATGTGTATATATAATCTGATTTTATACATATGTATATATATTTATATAAAATCAGATTATATCATTCTTGAGTCTAAATGCATTAATGGTTCTAGCAATAGTCAGCTGTCCAAAGAGAGTCATTGTTGGGATGGTATACATTGATGGGACAGGAATGTCCTGTCTTTTTCCTCTACTTTCTTCCATCATAGTTTTGGTGGCATCAGGCACTGGTGCTAGGTAGAGCTGCCTTTTTTGAGAATATGCTAAGCATTCACTTTGGCTGCTTAGTCCTACTATGGGAGCAGACACAGAAAAATTTATTTAAAAATAAAGGCCTTATCCCTGGCTGGTGTGGCTCAGTGGACTGAGCACTTGCCTGTGAACCAAAGGGTCGCTGGTTTGATTCCCAATCAGGGCACATGCCTGGGTTGTACACCAGGTTCCCAGTTGGATGTGTAAGAGGCAACCATACATTGCTATTTCTCTCCCTCTTTCCCCTCTCTCTAAAAATACAATAAAAATATAAAAATAGAGGCCTTAAGAGTTCTGATAAAATTTTCAACCTACCTGCTGGAATTTTATCCAAACCCCTGCCCTCACCCGCACCCTAGCCAGCCTGCTTATCCAGGCCTGGGGACAGAAGCTGGGACAGTGCTGCCTGGGCAGCCAATGAACATGCATTTCTGGTTGACTGTCTGAGCAGAACTGCAATTCTCATAGGAAGGAAATGGAGGGAGACATTTGCTAGGATCAGCCATGCATCGGGGGACAAAACTTTTCATGACACAGTGATGGGATCCCAGCTACATAACTCAGCAAAGTTCTTAATTGACCACTGCATTGCAGAAAACCCATTAACAACCCACAGCAGGAAGCAGCTCCCTGGCCTCTGAGAACCCACAGATCCTCTTCAGGAGCCCTTGAGCTCTCACAGCTGATTGCAGACTATGGATCCCAGGATCTTAAGTCCTGGGTTATGGCTTATTTTGACTTTTTATTTCCACTCTTACAAAGAAGCTAGGTCTGGGTCCCTTGTACACTGCTCAAAGGTGTGTGAGCACCTAGCAGGTGGCAGCTAGACATGGTATACCCTGGGACACTTTCTGAGTGGCCTCAGACCCAGCATTGACACCAAGTTTGAATATGTATCAATCTGGTAAACACCACATGCTCCTACCTGGTCACTCACTGAGAACCTACCTCAGGCAGCTTGAGTACTGACAGAGACTCTTTCAGTGACTGAGCCTAACAGGCAGCAGGAAGGTGAAGGCAGATCTTGAGTTGCCTTGTGACCATGGACAAACAGCCCCTGGCCCCAGTGCTGGTAAAAGCCAACCTTGGTGCACAGCTTGGACCTTTCTGTGCTCATCCAACCCCAGCAGAGTCAGCCACAAACTGTGGATCACCCTATAGCTCCAAACAGGTCGCCCGGAGTAAGTCATAAGCAGTGTCTGACATTGGTTAGCAACTGAATCCCTCCTAAGAGTCCTCAGAACCAACTAACTCAGTGTCCAACTTCAGACAACATCAGAATAGGATCCAATTAGTTTCACAAACAGCATATCCAAAGAAAGGTCCTGGCAGGCACCAGACTCTGATGAGGCAAATTCTGCTTCATGCGGTCAGCACCTGCACAGCAGCTCCGACACTGTGGTCAATGTTGGTCCTCAGTTAGCCAGTCTGAGGGTTGACTCCATGCATGAATGGAGCAATAGCAATCAAGACTCAATTACAACAAGAGAGCCCACATAACTGACACAAGGGGCATTCTTGAGCACTCAGCTCAGGTGATCAAAAGGAATGTGCCACTGGGTCCCAGAGGACACCTACTGCATAGGGTCAACCTACCAAGACTGGGAGTCATAGTAGAGCCTCTTACTACATAGAAACAAACACAAAGAGGCAGTCAAAATGAAGAGACAAAGAAACATACCCCAAATGAAAAAATAAGAGAAATCTCCAGAAAAAAAAATAAGTAAAGTGGAGATAAGTAATCTATCCTACGTAGAGTTCAAAGCAATGGTTATAAGAATGCTCAGGTAACTTAAAGGAAAAAATGGATAAAATCAGTGAGAACTTAAACAGAGAGATAGCAAGCATGAAATAGGATATAGAAACCACTAAAACATCAGAAATGAAGACCACAATATTTGAAATGAAGACTACACTAGGAGGAATATACAGTGAGTTGGATGAAGCACATGATTGAATTCAGTTTGGAAGCCAAGGTAGCAGAAAATAGCCAATTAGAACAGCAAAAAATAATAATAATAATTTTAAGAAACGAGAATAGTTGAAGGGACCTTTGGGACAACATAAAACATAACAACATCAACATCATAGAGGCATCAGAAAGAGAAGAGAGTGAGCAAGGGATGGAGAACCTATTGGAAGAAATAATGACTGAAAACTTCCCTAACCTAGTAAAGGAAAAAGACATACAAGTTCAGGAAGCCCAGAGAGTTCCAAACAAGATGAATCCAAAGAGGACCACACCAACACACATCATAGTTAAAATGCCAAAAGTTAAAGACAAAGAGAGGATTTTTAAAGCAATAAGAGAAAGATAGTGACCTAGTAAGGAGCTCCCATATGACTATCAGCTGATTTGTCAACAGAAACATTTTAGGTGAGAAGGGATTGGCACAAGATACTCAAAATGATGAAAGGCAAGGGTCTACAACCAAAACCATTCTATCCAGCAAGGCTATCACTTAAAATGGAAGAAGAAAGAAAGTGCTTCCCAGACAACAAAAAGCTAACAGATTTCAATACAACCAAACAAGCATTAAAGAACTCTTAGTCCTGGCTGGTGGCACAGTGGATAAGGCGCTGCCAGCCTATGAGCCCAGAGGTCACTGGTTCAATTTCCAACCAGGGCACATAGCCAGGTTGCGAGCCAGGTCTCCAGCCAGGTCTGAGGCTGGAGGCAGGTGAAAGGCAACGATACACTGATGTCTTTCTCCCTCTCTGCCTCTCCCTTCCTCTCTCTCTAAGAATAATAAATGAAATCTTAAAAAAGAACTCTTAAAAGATATTATTTAAGAAGAAAAAAATTGAAAGACTAAAATGACATATTTAAAGACTAAAATGACAATGAATACATAATAATCAATATCAATATTGATATTGATATATCAATAATCACTTTAAATGTAATGGCTTAAATGCTCAAAAGACATAGGGTAACTGAAAGAGTAAGAACACAAGACCCATATATAGATAGATAGATAGATAGATAGATAGATAGATAGATAGATAGATATAGATATAGATATATATATATAGAGAGAGAGAGAGAGAGCGTGCAATCAATTGGCAAAATTTTAGTAAAATAAACAACATACCACAAAAGTGTTATATTTTGAAAAAAATTTATTCTTATGTGTAAATATGTAAACATAGTCATTATTTTTAAAATTGTTCCAAAGGTCTCCATTTGCTGCAATAATAGACTCATTTCGACTTCAGAATCTTGAGTGTACTTTAACTTTTCTTTATCCATGGACATCATCATGTTTTCAATCTTAGCTTTAACAGCCTCTTTATTGGAATGAGGTTGTTTATTAACTTCTCTCTCACAAACACTGCATGCACAATAGCCTAAAGGATTTGCATCTGGTGAACTAGGTGGCCAGATTTCCTTTGACGAGAATTCAGGATCATTGACACTGAGAAACTCTTGCACCTTTTTGACATTATGTGCTGGTGTACCATCTTGTTGGAAGATAAAATGACATCCATTTGGGACTTGCTTCATCCACAGTACAACTACTTCTCTCAAAACTTCAAGGTAAACATCCTGGATCTTCATTCATGATCTCCTGGATTCTGTGTACAATATCTAAACTTGTGTGATCTTTGTGTACCTTATACGCTTTCCTTATTGGTGTGGTGACACCAGGATCAGCATCATACACCTTCTTCACATGGTCAACTGTACGTAAAGGGATGTTATTGGAAGTCCACAATTTCCTTAGCAGTTCACCCTGCACACAGTCCAGAAATCATGGTTGCTCTAACATCATATTCCTTTGACATGATGGTTGCTCTTAAAATTTAATACCTCACATCTGAAACAATGATGTTAGATCATAACCTTAGAAACATAATTTTTCAAAATTAATAAGAAGCACATGAAATAAGGAGATATAAAGTTATTACCACTTTATTGCATGTATCCTCTATATATGCTGTCTGCAAGAGACCCACCTCAGAATGAAAGATACACACAGACTAAAAGAAAGGGGATGAAAAAAGATATTTCATGCAAATAGAATTTTTTTAAAGCTAGGGTAGCAATACTTATATCTGACAAAATATGCTTTAAAACAAAGGATATAGTGAAAGACAAAGAAGATCACTAAATAACGATAAAGGGGAAAACCCATCAAGAACATATAACAGTTGTAAACACTTATATATAGGAGCACCTAAATATAAAAGCAAATCTTCCTGTGCAGATTATCAATGGCTGCTTTTGTGCAATAACAGCAGAGCTCATAGGCTCTGCAAAGCCACACAATCTGGCCCTGAGAAGATCTGGCTTCTTCTTGCATGTCGTTGGCATTTCTGCTGGGATGATGTGAGAACTAGGGTGGCAGAGCAGAGCACTGGGGTGAGGCTTGTCCCCAGTGGCCTTGTGCACCTGGAAGTCTTGTGTGGTGGCTCCCAGCACCAAGAGCATGCATTCATTTTAGTAAACAAGGTAGCTGTATTGTCCTTCATGACTCAGGTCACATAGTTCCACTTCACCCTACCCTTGTGATAGAAGCAGTCACCAACCCACTTCCATAGGGAGAGCTAAACCCCTCTTTTTCACTATTAATTTACTGATTTTTACAGAGGAAGAGAGAGAGAGACAGAGACAGAGTCAGAGAGACAGAGAGACAGAGACAGAGAGAAGAAGCATTGGTTTGTTTTTCCACACATTTATGCATTCATTGGTTGATTCTTACATGTGCCCTGACTGGGGATTGAACCTGAAAACTTGGTATATGGGGATGATGCTCTAACCAATTAAGCTACCTCTACCTCTCGATGATGGATGTGTCAAAGAATTTGAAGCTATGTTTTAAAACTTCCACCAACACCAAAACTTAGCTAAAATGTGGGCTACCATCTCTACTGTATTAATTTCATGCTTAACATGCATCTAAATGATGTTATAATTTGATATCCTAATTATTCATGTGATAATAATATGAGAAGGTAAATGTGAGCAAAAAAAGAGAAAAAAATCAGGACTCTGTCAGGTTCAAGACCAGCAAATGATGACAGCTGGAGGACCGTGGTCTGGGGGTGAGGAAGAACTTGCGCAGAGCCTTTAGGAGGTTTTGCATGCTTTATTGGTGGTGGCAAGGTTAATGACCTCAGACAGTCTAGGCGTTTCCACATCTACTCTCCTGCATTGGCAGGGTGCTGGAGGATGCTGGCATTTCCATGCACAGCTTTTCTACTTCCCCACAACAGCAGTGCACATGCAGAGCTTATAGCACAGACAGTCTCAAATACACATTGGAACAAAAGAGGCTCTTTGCGAAAGGGTTACATAGGAGGTGACAGCAGCCTGCTCAGAGTTGCTAAGTCAGTAACTTCCAAAGCCCACTGTTCCAGAGGTTCCAGAGATAAGATTTACTCCAAGGCTGACTCCTAGGCTGACCCGGTAGGAAGGCCCAGCTATGTATAGACAGGGGACTTCCTTCCCCTGACAGCCTCTATTATACTACTATCTCCAGTTTGTAGTGTTACCTAACAGAAAGTTGGGGTCCACCTCTAGGCAAAGGTTTGGTGATAAAGGAAAGGAGCCTTTATTCAAAAGCAGTCATTTAAACCTATTCACTCACAGCTTTAATTACTTAAGCCCATCGATTAAGGCTAGCTTCTTTTAACACCTGGGTTCTCCTAGCTTTTCCCCAGTTAGTTTCTGTAGAGTTAGTTTATAAACTAAAAACATAATACACAAAAGCTACATAACTCTGGAAAAATGAAAGGCTTCTGCTTCAAAACCTGTTCCCTCTAGAACACCCAAATAATAAACCTGCCCTGAGTGGATGCAAAATACCATCCACTGGAAAATGCAGGCAGCTAAAGCATGATCACCCTGGCATCCTTGAAGTAGAAGAGCCTGAGAGCCAGCTTGAGAGCCCAAGCAAGAGCCAGAGACAGAACCTGAGAGAGGGCCAGTTCAGGAGCCAGGAAAGCCCAGAAAAGTTTGTGAGCCAAAGAGCCAGCCCTCTTTATTTCATTTTGCTCTGGAGGAAACTCAGCTTCTCAACCAGTCCCGTCCAGACTGCTTCCCATTGCCTCAGCAAACTCCTCCTCTGGCCCCTCCTACTTCTCCCCAGCCATCTTAATCAGATCTCTCCGTATCAGTAGGACCTCTGCCCCAAAAGGCTACATTTGTTCATCTTCGTCAAGCTCACACTAACCTAGAACCCAACTGGGATGCCCGCCATGTCTCTGGGATCTGCTAAGGTTATACGTGATACTGTTCATTTCTAACAGAAAGGGGGACTGTCCAGGGCCTGTAGCAGTGATCATTCAGGAGGATGACACCAATTGATTCAAGGGAAGATAGGTTTGTGCCCCAAATCAAGTGGCATTATTATCAGCAGCATCAACCCAGCATGTTGAACATACCAGTGACAGGATTTAAGACTTCCAATTGCAAGCCCCATGAGCACACATGAAATGAATGAAGTCAGTCTTGCCTCCAGTCTTCCACGAGGACCCCCAGTTCAGAACTGGCCTCCATCTGTCCACCCTCACATAGTGCAGACTGACCAATGTTCAGACACCTGGCTGGGCCCCAGGCTACTCTGTAAAGGACAGGATGCTGAGAAATGGCCTCATCCCAGTTTCCAGGCCAGAGGGCCACATGTTCATTTACCGTTCCTCAGGGACTGACTGAGCATGTGCTGATTTCAGGTATAAGACCAGCACCTGGGACATATCACTGAGCCAACACATGGAGCATCCATCAGGGCCTCAAGTGCCAGTCAAGGTCTAGACCTCTTTGTCTCTCAGGCACCCAGGAGCCACAGCACAGCCCTCCCATCATAGTACCTGGTGTTCCTCTGCTGAGCTATGACCCCCACACTCACATGCCCTCCTGCCCTGAGCCTGGAGGTGGGGTTTTCCTTGCTGCCTAAGACCATTCTCTGTCCCTCCTCCCCAATGTCTCCAGTTTTGAATCTTACACTCTCAGGCTATACCAGCCCTGCTTGCAGTGCTCATCCATAGACACTTAGGTCTTTCTCTCCAGTAATACAAGATTTCCGCACTTGTAAATACTTGAAAATACAGTGGCACCACCTACCCTGGGCTCCAGAAGAGGAAGGGCAGAGTGGAGTAGAGACACTTGGGGAAAGTTTGGGTCAGTGGCTTTAAGGGAAGGGTTGAGGGAGCAGCCTGTGAATCCAGTGCAGACCCATCCCCCATACAGCCTGCAGACCACTCTTCTCCAAAGGGCGGGAGCCTGAGGGGAAGCTACAACCCCACCCACAGGAATTAAGCCACCCCACCCAGCAGTGCCTAAACCAGACCTCAGAGCACAGGTTGATTGGATTAACAACTGAATTCATCTGTCCTGCCCAGAGGTGCCTAAAACTGACCACTGACCACAGACTGATTGGATTAACAACTAAAGGAGACAAAGACAGTGGATCTCTGGTAGTCTTCAACTGGCTGGCTAGGCCCAGACTATCACACAAGCTGATTTCACCAAGCGTGGAGCCAGGAAGTAAAAAAAAGTGCACCTCTACACCATAGAAGGTCACACCATTAAGACAGTAAATCAAAGCAGACCAATCCAAGAAGCAGATACAAACAGAAGTCACCTAAAATGGGGAGACAAAGAAATCAACCCTCAGCTAAAGGAAAGGAAGAAACCTCAGGGAGAGTGCAAAATGAAATAGAAGCAAGCACACTATCAGACATGAAATTCAAAAATAATGATGATAGAGAAACTCAATGAGCTCAGCAAGTTCAAAGAAAACAACAAACAGCTCCAGGGTAACTACGAAGAACTCTAGAGAAGCTACAAAAAACTTACTGAGAACTACACCAGCATTAAAAAGGACATAGAAACCATCAATAAGAGACAGGAGGAAATGAAGAATACAATTTTTGAATTGAAGAACGCAGTACAAAGAATCAAAAGCAAGCTAGAGAAAGCAGAGGATAGGATCATGGAACTGGCAGTCAATGTAGAAAAAAATTCCCAGGCAGTGCAACAAAATGAAAAAAGAATGAAAAAATAATGAAGAGGTTTTAAAAGAGCTGTAGGACAACATGAAACGTAATAACATATCACAGGGATACCAGAAGGAGAAGAAGAGGAGCAAGGGGTAGAAAACCTGCTTGGAAAAGTAATGAACACTTCCCTAACTTGAAGAAAGAAAAAGTCATGCAAGCTCAGGAAGCACAGAGGATCCCAATTGAAGAGGAACTCAAACAGGCCCACTTCAAGAAATATCATAATTAAAACGGCAAATTTTGAAGACAAGGTGAGAATCCTAAAAGCAGCAAGAGAAAACACAGCTGATAACATACAAGGGGTCTCCAATAAGGTTATCAGCTGATTTCTCAACAGAAACACAACAAGCCAGAAGGGAATGGCAAAAAATATTTCAAGCAATGAAAAACAAAGGCCTGCAACCAAGAATACTCAACCCAGCCAGGTTGTCATTCAAAATGGAAGGTGAAATAAGGAGTTTTCCAGACAAAAGAAGTCTAAAAGAATACATCTCCACCAAACTAGCATTGCAAGAGATGCTAAGGGATCTATCTGCTTTAGGAAGATGAAGAATCTCTACCTCAACAGACTCTTAAATAGTTCAGGGGTTAGTTTAGGACCATGTAGGAAGTCAATCACAAATTCAAATAATAGCTAGAATACTATTCTACAAATTTTTTAAATCCTAAGGATTTTTATTTTTTACCTCAGCTTAGTAGATATAATAATTTCTACTCTGGGGACCAGCTGAGCACTGCAGGTGCCATTATTTCTGAAGGCTTCAACTTGTAAACCACATGTAGAGGAAAAACAGAGGGTATTGAAAGAAGTAAGACCTGTGCACAGCCAAAAAAAAAAACAAAAAAAATCAATCTACTACTTAAGATGGAAAACTCCAAAAAGAATAAGTTGTAGCTCCAGTAGCTTAAAATAAAGTTGAGTTGTATAATTGGAGGGGGGAGGATTGACACAAAAAACAAATTCACTTTTTACTATGGTTTTGGCATTCTAGGACAACTTTCACAAAAGTGAGTTCTGCAATACACCATTTCTGTGCTATATTTCACAAAAATAGCATTCCAGAGTAAAATAAGTATTAAAGAAGAAAAAAAGTGCTTAATTTGCTACAATATATCTAAAACACTATCATTTAACATGTAATAATTATATTTGCTATTGGCATATTTTAAAGTTTGTGTATTAACTCTTCAAAATCCAGTATGTACTTTAAATATGTGTAAAAACATGTATGTGTATAAGTGTATTTTTGCATGTGTTTGGTAATATTGCAATTCATATTACTTAAAAGAGTAATTTTTTAAGCAAATGAATTAACATAGGCATTTTGGAATAATGAAAAGAAAACTTTGTATTAATATTATTTGAGAAGCTGACAGAAGGCAATAATTAAATGATGAATTATCTGGATGTGAAAGGAAACCATTTAAAAAGTACACATTGGTGGTTACAGGGGGATGTTAAGAAGAATAAAAGAACTGGAGAAGCCAAAGAACTTATATGCATGACACATGAACATGACCTAAGGGGGGCATTGCCGCAGGAAATGGGGTACTGTGTGGAGGGGGCAAAGGGGGGAAAATTGGGACAATTGCAATAACAAAATAAGTAAAATATATTTAAGGGGAAAAAAAGTGAGGGGGAGAGTCAACTCAAATCCCCCAAATCTCAAGGAAAGCACAAGCAATTGTAGTCTCCTGGGTACTGTAGATGGTGCCTGGAAGAGACCCCATCCAGGGTGCTGGACCATGGATTGGGAGGACAGGTGGACAGCTCTGTTGCAGGTAAGTTGGCTCATTTAGAATATAAGTTATTTGATGGTAAGGGATTGGGACAGGCCAGAGGCTGGGTACTTTGTCCTCCCTTCTGTAAAGGATAAGGCTGGATACACTTTCTCTCAGCAGCCACCAGACACAATGCAGAGCCAGAGCCCAAAAAGGGGGCTCAGCTGGGGATGGCATCTATACATAGTCCCAAAGCAGCGTAAACTATCACCTTGATCGCGTTAACCTTCACCTCTTCCTACATACAACATGACCTCGTTGCCATCTCTGCTTTACCTTTTGTTCAGAGCACCCACCTCCTGACTTCACATTATGTATCTGTGCGGGGGCTGGTTTGACTCGCCTGCAAACATGCGGTCCTCACAAGCTCTTTGGTCTGTCCACTGCACTTCTAGAGCCTGGCCTATAGGAGGCGCTCAATACATACCTGTTAAAGAAACATGGGCATGAATTCTTCTAACCCAATCTACAAAGTTGATGATATTTCAGTCCAAATTCCAAGCGAACTTGATGAGATGATACAAAATGTCATACATACTTAAATTTAGTATGTGTGTGTGTGTGTGTGTGTGTGTGTGTGTGTGTGTTTAAATATTCAAGATGGGGATAAGGAAGTTTGCCCAGTATAATCCATCTGGAAAGATAAGCACACTTTGTTTTGCCTTTTTGGGAGTTGTTTTAATTTTTTTCTGAACCATATTGTACTTGTAAAAGTAAACCCCATGCCTCACTATCAAATTGCATTGTGGCAAGACATTCAATGTAGTAGTAATTCAACTCAGCGAGTTGCATTACTAATTGCATCACAGAACATAAATGCAGCAAATATGGATGCACAGATATCTCAGTTTTATTCCCTTTTATTTGTACAGACATTGTCTTGTTTCTCTACTACCCATGCCTGTGGAATGACCCACTGGGCACTGTGGGAGAATCCTGACTATGGCTGGCTAGCAGCCAGTGCGATCAGGGCACAGTGAGAAGTCACAGAATGCACACCTCTCTGTCTCTGGTCCAGTAATCAAGGCCAGAGGCCGAGCAGCCCTTGTGTTCCCAAGATGGGTATGAATCCCCTGCAGTGCCTGTCCCCAGAGCAAACAGGATGCCCTCCTCTTGGAGGTGTGGTGAAGAGGGAAGAAGCAACAGGGGTTCAACTCCCTGAGGACAGGCTGGAGGACAGGCTGGCTGTTGTGAGGAGGAAAGCACCGCACTCACTCCACTCACCCAACAGCCTGGAGGAAGCTCAGAGCCAGCTGATGGACCAGCATGGAAGCCAGAGACCCACTAAATCTGCCAGCTCAGCATCCCTGTCCCGGTACGGCCCAGCCACCACCACTTTATGCCATGACTGGGGCCTCCTGCCCCTAAAAATGCCCATGGGCCAAATAGATCCCTGTTCCTGTTAATCACGCAGATAGAATGAACATTTTTAGAGAATCCTTTTTTTAAAAAAAGATTTTATTTATTATTTTTAGAGAGAGGGGAAGGGAGGGAGGCAGAGAGGGAGAGAAACATCAGTGTATGGTTGCCTTTCACCTGCCTGTAGCCAAGGACCTGGCTGGAGACCTTGACTTGCAACCTGATTATGTGCCCTGGCTGGGAATTGAACCAGCGACCTTTGGGTTTGCAGGCTGGTGCCTTATCCACTGTGCCACCAGCCAGGGCCATTTCCAGAGAATCTTGAAGTGACAAATTACCAAAGCCACATCCTGCAATCTCCCCTTCCTCTCACTCTCCTCTCTTCCAGCCTGCGCTCAGTGTTCCTCAGCTGCTTGGTGACCATTCCAGCATCAAATTTATGCAGTTCCTTTATGATCACTGAGCTGCTCCTGAGGGGTGCGGATAGGGAAAGACACGGTTAGGAATAATGGGGATGGGAGAACTTAAGGTAAATTTCTTTAGATAATCTAAGGTTTCAAACTGCCCTGGTGAGGGTTTTCACTGGGTTCCTCTGAGCAGAAAGATCTTTGTGGGACTGGATGGGGCCCTCCTGGTGGGCATCTGGGCCTCCATTCCCACTTCTATTGAGCAGTTCTGCTTTGACTAGTCTTGGGTTCAACTGGGCACAGGGTTCTGTGGCTATAAACACATGAAAATCTCCCATTGGCTCCATGCTGTTTTTGGCATTTAAGGAAACAGATTCCTGAAGCAGAGCTGGTGGCCTGAGGTCCCAGGGAAGCTTAGAGATCTCCCCCACCAGCCCTGTCCCTGTCCCTGGGATTGGTTGCCTCCTATAAGGTAGCAGATGCTAAAGGAACATTGGAACACACATGAGAAACCCCTCATTTTCTGTCCTTTCATGGAGAAAGGGCTACCTACTTGTCTTACTTAATTGGGATGTTGGTATGCTCTGCAAAGCTGTTAATATTACATGCATTGAAGGTCTGTTCCTTAAAGTCTTTTTAAGGACTTTGGGGAGGAAAGAGATGAGCTGTGAGGTGGGGAGCTGGAGCTCTAGCTTTGGTCCCCTCCATTGACACCCCTCCTGGGTGGGACACAAGGCACTGGGTGGGTACGTTTAAGACCCAAAGACCAATATACTCAGAGAAAAGGAACTTAGCTCAATGCAAGGAAAGAGCCAGGTAGGAAGTGAGCCTCCACCACCGGGACCTGAGAGTCAAGGTCATGAGTCCCTGGCAAAAAGGACCTAGTAACTGTGCTGGGGCTCAGACCTCAGGCCTCCATCCTGAGAGCTGAGAAGGCAGTAGTGGCGTTTTTTAAAGCACTGAATGGAGACTCCACTGCACCTCTTATAACATAATTGGCCACCTTGATCCAGTGGCCCACCACCATTTTGGCCCTATCCTGAGCAATCATGCTGTGTCCTGAAGGCACTATGGTAACACAAGTGACCACAGTGTTGAAGTGGGTGATGGTGGCACAGACGGTGGATGCCAGGTGCTTTTTGCTGGGCTTATCCTTCTGGGACCAGACTGAGCCCAGGCACTGGTGGGGCAACACCTCCTTGTATAGCTCCTGGGGAGAAAAGGGAGTGTCACCTGGCCCTGCCACACCCCAGCCCAGTGTCCCCAATCTCCTACAGGGATTACTAGTCAAAACTAAAGCTCAGCAAGCTGAGGATGTGACCTGAGCCTCATGGGAGTCCCTGGGATTCATTCTCTGTTATTGAGGGCACCTTGAACTGGATGACCCAGGACCCAAGTCTGGTGGGGAAGGGACAGGAGCATCTTCCCCAGCCCAGCCTCACTAACTCCAAGCTCCAGGATGCAGATCAAGCATACTCACCCTAAGAGGGTCTCTTCCAGCATCCTGGTCACCCCTCTGGGCTGCATCCCCCTTCAGTGCACATCCCTGTGGCAGCTACAACCATAGGTGTTGTTTTTTGTCTCCTTTGGAGTTAGGTACATACACATCAGGTGCCTAACAAGTGCTTAAGCTGTTGAGCCTCATGGGCAGGTGGATGGGTGACACACAGTGAGCTCCCCTCCTTACCTGATGGGCCAGGACCCACCCAGCTTCCTGTGTGATGCTCCACTCTGCAGCAGGTCCTGGTGTGTCCACCTCCACTGTTTGCAGGGAGACAGCGAAGGCTTGGGGTTGAGAAAGTTGTCCAGGACCCACGAGGTAAGAGGGAAGGTTGTCCCACCCCATCCTGAGAGACCTGCTACTCACCACGTCCATCACCGTCAGTTGATTTGCCACCAGTCTCAGAGGGACAGTCAGGCTGTTACATTTCCTTTATGAGGGGCTTAGTGGTCACAGCCCTGGGGTTGTCCAGTGATGGGGATGGAGCTGGCGGCCCAGATGGCTCCAGCCCATGAGCTGGCCCTGGGGCTGAAGGTGGGGTGGGTGCTTGTCCCGGGTCTGGCTCCAGCTAGCACTGCAGGACCAGGCTGCTGCCCAGGGCAGGCCCTTCTCAGGCTCTGGAGTGCTCTGGGGCCCTGGAGGGGAACTGAGGCAGGTTAAAGAGACAGGTTCATGCACAGGCCTGACTTTCCCGTGCCTTTCCAGAGACAGGAGAGATGCCACTACCTGTAAGGAAACTCTGTCCCTGGTATCCCCCTTCCCTCACCCTCTGATTATCTCCCCAGGCTGCGGTCCCCTCACCTTCCAGCTCTGGTCAGTTGTCTCTGGATGCTCCAGCTCCACCCAAAGAGCCTGGACATGGCTCAGCAGGTTTGAAGCGGAAGGCTGCCCTGCACAGAGGCCTGCTTCAGGATGAACCAGGGATAAGGTAGGGGCTGGGCCCAAACACCGTATCTGCTCCGGCCAGGTTCCTGTCACAGAAGCAATGGCCCTGGGGGGAGGCAGGTGGGCAGCAGAGTCAGATTCCTGGCCTTCCTTCCACACTGCCCTCCCATGGCACCCTTGTTTAAATCTGGGCCTTTATGCCTGTCCCCACCCGTCCAGCGGACAGCCCCAGGCCACCCGCTGACCCTTGGTTGTCTTGGGAGTAGCCGGCCTGGTGATCCAGCAGGTTTACCAGGGTCTGTGTGATCCCTTCTTCCCACTGACAGTTCTGAAGGTCCTCTACACAGCCCGCCCCAGCCCTCCATGCACCCGGGCACCTGGACTGAGGTCTGAGACAGACTTGTGAGCAGCCTGCTCACCACAATCCTGCTGTGAGCCTGGCGACGGTGGTCAGATGAGATGGATGTGGAGAAAAGCCTGCAGAGGGGGATGGGTCTGTGGTGTGGATGAGGCTCTAGGGGACAAGTCATCCCAGCCTCCCCTCTGGTTCTAGAGGGCCTGTGACCCCATCCACAATTCTCTCTGAACCCTGACCTCCTGGAGTGGAGCCACCAAAGCTCAGCCGCCTTTGGGAATCAGCACATGTGCAAGATCACAGTTCTGCCCAGACCTGTCCACCTGTCCAACCACACTCCCCACTGTGTAGACTCAGGAGGCCTCCTTCTGCGCACAGACCACTCAGGTTTTTATTTGGTCTTACGGTCATTATAAGGAGGTGTGCCTCCAGATGTGGAGAAGACACTGATGGCATCAGGTTGATGGATGGTGGACAGGACCTATGGATGACGTCCAATGTGACTGTCTGATTCACTGACTAGAACAGGACCAGGGATCATGTCCGCTTCACTCGCTGAGTTATGCTAAGTGTCCCCAAAAGTGCCTGCTGATAGTAAGTGCTACCAGCACTTACTCATTGTTGAGTACATGAACTTGAACCAGAACCATCCCATATCCTAGTGGGCCTGGGGCCACCTCCATCCCCAGAAATCCCTAATGTGGCTAAACTAAAGACAAAGACAAAGATCAGCTAAGTGGATTCCCAAACTCCTTGACAGGTTGTTTTCCATGTGCCTTTCCAAACTTAGAAATGCCACAGGCAGCTCATGGGTGAGGCAGGTGACTTTTCGTGGGGGAGAGAAACGATTGCCATGGACAACTGCAGCTCGTCCAGCAGCCCTTTCTGCAGAGCCAGGCTGCAGGTAAGACCTGCATGGTTTGTCCCCACAGTAGTCCCTACAAGAACCTTATGAGGTTTATCTTCCATCGTCGCATTTTTCAGAGGAGCAAACTGAGGCTCAGACAGATGTGGTGACATTTCCAAGACACACAGCCACAGTGGGCAGTCACCCTGTGCCAAAGACAGGCGTGGTTCCACCTAGTAAACAGCTGGTGCAGGAACTGGTGGGCTGTGGAGAAGGCTGGGTGGGTGGACATGAAGGCAGAGGCGTGAGGGGTGTTTCCACCCAGGAAAGCTGGCACCACAGATGCCATCACCTTCTCCAGCATGTCTTCCCAGAGGGCCTGCATCCTGCAGGCCTCACATAGGTTAGGGGTTAACTCAGATGCACACCAGGTGGAACAAAGGAAAGACATCCAGTCAGTGGCATCACCTTGAATCGCCAGGAGGATTGAGGTCTGAAGCTCACCCTGGAACTCCCAGCCCCTCAGGGATGTGAAAAGAGGATGGACTAGAGTGCCCACGCCAAACAGTTCTACATTTTAAAAGTGCCATTTAAGTTTGGTGGGGTGTGTGTTTATACAATTGTTACCTTCTAGGCATTTTTGAGCTGAGGAACATCAGACCTTCTTGCATTGAGTCTGTATTAAGGGTTTTGTACCCACAAGTCCTCTACAGACATCACCAAGGTCACGAAGATCAGAACTGATAGCTGTGCTGCCTGACATTCCCCGTCAGCTATGTGAGCCTCCTCTAGTACTGATGTGGATGGAAGTGTCTGGGGAACCTTGCCCCTCCTCCATTTAGAGATAGTGTACAGAATAGACACAGCTCATAAAAACCACTGACCTCAAAAAGACACTATTTCTCCTCTCTCATGAAAGGACACTTTGAGATCCTCATTATAAAGATCCCAGATTCGGCAAAGAGGCAAATGTCTGGAGACTCCAGACTGGAGAAAGCTGATCACCAGGCAGGAATCTGAGCAATGACTCGGGAAGGAGCAAATCCACGTGGCAGGTGAAAACCTGAGAGGTGACTCAAAGTACCCGGAAGGCAATTGCAAGTCAAGGAACCCTGGCATTACCTTGGACAACTTGACATCAGAGTGGTCAAAATTGAAAAGGATGAGAAATCCAGGGCCAGGCTGGGAGCAAGGCAGCAGCTATCCTGGGAAACTGCTGTTGGCAAGTCACTGCCGCAGCCTTTTCAATTGGAACCTGTCTGCAGCTGTTAAAATTGTACATGTTGCATGTACCATCCCTGCTGGTAGTAAGTGCTGAAAAGAGACTGGTATTATTATCCCATTTTATAGTTGTAAAAGATGAAGGCTCAGGAACATACTGAGTTGGGGTCCCTGGGACAAGCTGCAGGAGCCGCACTCTGGTCCTCCCACTGTACCCCCCAGGCACGTGCCGCTCACCACCTCCCAGGGCAACCAGTGCTACAACCTCAGAGAGGGTTACTTGGGGCTTTGGAAACCACCGTGGGTACAGGGGCCCCCAAGCATCAGTCCCGGCTCTTCCAAATCTGAGGAATTGGCATCACTCCTTTAAGACTGGGTGGGGTTAATAGAAGTTGAGCGTGGGTTGAAAGCCTGTCATGCTTGAATAAAATTGGCAGAAAAGTCAGGTACTTTTCTCCATCCTTCAGCCTTGCAGCCAGTATTTTGCAGCTTGCTACCCCTTTCAGACAAGACACCTCCCCTTCCCAAGCCTGCCTTTGATTTCTGAGCCATTGGAGTTTGCAGCGCTCACTGAGGCCAGCGCACCCTCAGAGAAGCTCATGGTCCAGGGCTCAGAGCCCACATGTCGGGGGCCTTCTGGAGAGTAGCCTAGTGGAAAGGGGCGTGGTGCTAGGGCGGAGGTCCTGGGCTCTGTGGGGCGGGCTTGTCCGACGGCGGGCGTGTGGGTCCAGCACCCAGGCAGCAGCACTGGCGGCTGGGAGGGGAAGGGGCGTTGCACACGCTGGACCTGGCCTCCCACCCGGATCCCCAGATCCTGGAGAAAAACCATTACTATCCCAGTGTAGGAGGCTTCCGACCCGCACCTGCACGCTCCTTCCACTTTTGAGTGAATGATTACACGCCGGCTGTAGGCAGGAGCAGTGTGGACAGGGCAGGCGCAGAGTTGTGGACTAAAATAAAGTGGCCACATCAGTCTGGTTTGGTTGCACGGGACTTTAGCAGAGCGACGACACTGTCCCCCACCCCTCCACTCCCTCCCTTCAGCACAAGTCGCTGCTCTTTTCTGTCCCCATTCATCCACCCCTGCTCAGGATTCACAGCACCAGCCTCTGTGCTACTTTCTGGAGCTAGGGTGTCTGGTTTCCTGTCTTCCAGGCCTAGTGGCCCCCATTCCTCCTCAGGAAGGATCCCAGCCTGACCCCGCCTCTCATTGGTAGGCCTCACCCCGCGTTCCTGCTGAGCTCCTGGCAGTCAAAGGTAACATTGTCTGAGACTGCACACACCCTTTTACTGTGACTGAGACCCAGGTTCCTGAAGAAGTCCTGACCAATCCCTCTTGAGCAGCTTTGGTGAAATAAAAAACAAGACAACCCTCCTGCTGTGTTAAGTGCCTGCTCCCCCCCTGACCAGTGGAATAGTCTAAAGCTCCTAGGGATTCTAAGAGGGGTCTGGGGCCTTAACATGGCCATAACATGGTGGAGGTTATTGGGGGGGGGGGGGGGGCGGCGAGGCACTAGGGACCACGGAGAGGAATGGAAGAGAGAAACGGGTCCACTCATGCTCAGGAAGTCCTGTGCCCTCCTCAAGATGTCTGATTTTTCAAGGGCTTTGGTTCTTATGGCCTGAGTTCCTGCATG
Organism: Noctilio leporinus; assembly: GCA_004026585.1. Classification (NCBI taxonomy): domain Eukaryota; kingdom Metazoa; phylum Chordata; class Mammalia; order Chiroptera; family Noctilionidae; genus Noctilio; species Noctilio leporinus. The sequence continues at coordinate 98 of PVIW01014946.1, read as the reverse complement.
GCTGAATCCTGGCTGCCATGCACCTCTCCTAGGGCTGTTTTCTTTCCTGGAGTCAACCCACAGACCCCCTCTATTTCCCTACCCATGTGCAGTCTGCG
>PVIW01014945.1:0-21471 GCA_004026585.1 Noctilio leporinus | reverse complement strand
CCATCTTTGTCCCTTTTTATGTCCTTCATTGTAAAATCTATTTTATCTGAAATCAGTATTGCTACTCCAGCTTTTTTTTCATGTCCATTTGCTTGATATATAGTTTTCCATCCCTTCACTTTCAATCTGTGTCGATCTTTTGTTCTGAGGTGGGTCTCTTGAAGACAGCATATATGTGGGTCATGTTGTCTTATCCATTGGGCTACCCTATGTCTTTTGATTGGTGCATTTAATCCATTTACATTTAAGGTGATTATTGATTGATACTTATTCATTGCCATTTTCTCCATCTGCGTCTGTATTCCTCTTTGGCTTTCTCTATTTCCTCATTTTATTTGTTTACTTCTTTTTATAGCAGACCCTTTAGCATTTCTTGCAATGCTGGTTTGGTAGAGATGTATTCTTTCAGTCTTTTTTTGTCTGGGAAGCTCCTTATTTTTCCTTCTATCTTGAATGAGAGCCTTGCTGGGTAGAGTATTCTTGGTTGCATGCCTTTGTTTACCATGACTTGAAATACTTTTTGCCATTCCCTTCTGGCTTGAATTGTTTCTGTTGAATAATCATTGGATAGCCTTATTGGAGCCCCTTTATATGTTATTTGTCTTTTCTCTCTTGATGCTTTTAGGATTCTCTCTTTGTCTTTGAAATTAGCCATTTTAATAATAATGTGTCTTGGTGTTGGTCTGTTTGGGTTGATCCGCATTGGGACCCTCTGTGCTTCCTGAACTGGATTCATGTTTTCACTCATCATGTTAGGGAAATTTTCTATCATGACTTTTTTGAACAGGTTTTCCATTCCTTGTTTCTCTTCTCCTTCTGTTATCCCTATGATACGGATGTTGTTACGTTTCATGTTGTCCTGCAGCTCTCTTAAACCCTCTTCAGTCTTGTTCAGCCTTTTTTTATTCTCTTGTACTGTCTTGGAGTATTTGTCTCCATTATCCTCCAACTCGCTGATCCTGTCCTCTGCTTCCTCTAGCCTACTGTTGATTCCTTCTACTGTATTCTTCAATTCAGAAATTGTATTCTTCATTTCCTCCTGGCACTTATTGATAGTTTCCATGTCCTTTTTCTTGCTGTTGTAGTTCTCAGTAAGTTCCTCGTAATGTCCCTGGAGTTCTTTGTAGTTTCCCTGGAGTTCTTTGTAATTCCCCTGGAGTTCTTTGTAATTCCCCTGGAGTTCTTTGTAATTTCCCTGGAGTTGTTTGTAGTTCTCCTGGAGTTGTTTACAGTTTTCTTTGATGTGGCTGAGCTCACTGAGCTGCTCTATCGTCATTCTTTTGAATTCCTGATCTGATATTCCAGGTGCCTCTGTTTCATTTTGTGTTCTTTCTGGGGATTCTTCCTTTCCTTTTGGTGATGGACTGATTCTTTTTTCCCCATTTTGGGTGTCTGTTCTTGCTTGCTCTTTATTTATTTATTTTTGTTCTTTCCTTGGGTTAACCTGCTTTGCTTCCTTGCCTTAGTTGAGCACCCTTCTGTGATAGGAGATTTGTGGAGTTCAATGTTGCCGTCTCCCAGACTTTCTCCACTTGCTGTTCTTGGTGTGTCCTTTATTTGGGCTGTCTGGTTGTATTCTGGGCCTGTGGGCTTTTAGCAGAAACAAAAACAAAAACAAAAAACAAAAAACAAAAACATACACACAAAAAGAAACAAAAACAAAATACCAAACCAAACCAACCAACCAAACAAAAAAACAATAAAAGAAACAAAACAAAAAAATTGCAAAAGGAAAAAAGAAATAAAAATGATAATAATAATAAGAAGAAAGGGTTTAGATGGCTGTTCACCCTTTATAATCCCTGACTGGTCCAGGTGGAGCCTGGACCTGAGGGCTTTTAGCAGAAGAAAAGAAAAAAAAAGAAAGAAAAAAAAAAAGGAAAAAAAGGGAGAAAGTCCCAAGAGAAAGAGAACTCAATATTAATAAAGAAAAGGTTTAGGTTTCTGTTCACCCTTTATGGTCTCTGTTGGTCCCGGTGGAGCTATGACCAGTGGGTTTTATCAGGGAGAAAAGAAAGGAGAAAGAAAGAAAGAAAGAAAGAAAGAAAAAAAGGAGAAAAAAAAAAAAAAAAAGGATGGGGGGTGAAAGTCATAAGACTAAGAGAAATCAATATTAATAAAGAAACGTTTTAGCTGTGTGTTCCCCCTTTATGATTTCTGATTGGTCCAGGTGGAGCCAGAACTTGTAGGCTTTACCAGGAAGAAAAGGAAAAGAAAAATTAAAAGAAAAAAAGAGGAAGGAAGAAAAGAATAAAGAATGGGTTTAGAAAGGCTGGGGAAGGGAGGAATACTTAGATTGAGGACTGGGAATGCGTTATAGCCACAGAGTGAATAGACTTTAATTCGAGAGTAGGGGAAGGTCTTGGGTATTTAGGTGGATTGAGGTATAGGGAGGATTAAGAATATGTGAGGAGTAACTTTTGCAAAGGATATGTTGGGGCTTAATAGTTCATATTGCTCTCGGTATAATTCAGATGCTTGAGATTGGCAGCAATCCCTTTCCTGATGCTGCCTCTTTTTCTTGGTCAGGACTTTACAGTCTATAGTCTATATTCTAGCCGGTCTTGGCGCGTGGCAGGGCCTCTGATTGTTACAGTAGGGCTGATTCTGAGTGTCCACCCCCAGGTAGGCTGGGCCTTCAGCAGCCTGGCTGGGTTTTAGGGCTACTGGTGTTCTGGAACCCACAGGGAGCCCCCTCCCACTCCTGGCAGAGGTTCCTGCCCAGGACTCGCTCCCAGCACTTCTGCAGGGCAGTCTGCACTTTCGCTGGTCCCTGTGTGGACTGGTCCGGCCCCCGCAGTTCTGGGAGGAGGCCGGGCCTGTCAGTCAACACTGTCCGGGGTCCGCCTACACTGTCCCGCCCTTCCGGGGCGAGCACCACGCCTCCAAGCCAATCAGCTCTCCTCGGAGTCCTTTACTTGGCCTCTGTGATGAGCCCCTCCCAGGCGTGGGCGCTGCGTCCCTTGTCTCCGGCAATGGCGGGTCCGTTACCCCCGCCACTAGTTCTGGCTCACTGGCTTGCCGCTTTGTTTCCCGGGGAGCCTGGGGGCCCGTGTGGTTGCGCAGGGCTGGGCCTCCCCCCTCGCAGGGGCCTCCAGCTGCCGTCTCCCCGGTGGCCCAGCAGCTCGGTTTTTCAGCCCTCTTGCCTCCCCGCTGGTGCACCTCCCACTCCCCGGCTCCGGCTTCCCGCAGGACTCTTCTCCTCCGCCTCTAGCCCCGCGCGCGCGGAGCCTCCTCTCCCCGTTGCCAGAGTGAGTTTCTCACAGTCCCTCCCCTGCAAGAGTCCAATTCCACGTTCCCTATGGCGTTTGCCCTCACTGCCCGCACTTCTCTGTTGAGACTTCTAGTCACCGGCGAGCCTGGAACTGGCCCCAGTCAAACGCGCCCCTCTGGGCAGAGCCGCCCCTGCCCGGAGCCAACCTCGGCCCGCCAGCTGGTCGGTCGGGAACGCCTCACCTACTATCCTGCTGGCCTCCTCTGTCTCTGGGCTCCGCTCCCCTGTGTCCAGACGCCGCCCGTTCCAATCCCTAGGGTCCTGAAGACGTCTCACGCTCCTCATCCCGTCCTCTAGCTGCTCTGGTACTCGAGAACACCATCAGCACTGCTCTCTACTCTGTCGCCATCTTGGAGAGCCCAATTTTACCGAACATTTAAAGAGGAACTAACTCCTATCCTCCTCAAACTATACCAAAAAATTCAGGAAGAGGGAAGACTCCCAAATTCTTTCTATGAGGCCAATATTATTCTAATCCCAAAACCATGGAAAGATACAACTAAGAAAGAAAGCTACAGGCCAATATCTCCAATGAACATAGATGCTAAAATTCTCAACAAAATATTGGTCAATCGGATTCAGCAGTATATTACAAAGATCATACACCATGATCAAGTTGGCTTCATCTCAGGGATGCAAGGATAGTACAACATTTGTAAATCAATAAATGTAATATTCCACATTAACAAATTGAAAGATAAAAACCATGTGATCATATCGATAGATGCTGAAAAAACATTTGATAAAGTGCAGCAATCATTTATGATAAAAACCCTCAGCAAAATGGGAATAGAGGGAGCATACCTCAACATCATAAAGGCCATCTATGAGAAACCTGAAGCCAACATCATATTTATTGGACAAAAACAGAAAGCTTTCTTTCTAAGATCAGGAATGAGACAAGGCTGTCCACTTTCTCCACTTCTATTCAACATTGTCTTGGAAGTTCTAGCCATAGCCATCAGAGAAGAAAAAGGAATCAAAGGTATCCAAATTGGAAAGGAGGAAGTCAAACTGTCATTATTTGCAGATGATATGATAGTGTACATACAAAACCCAATGGGCTCCACCAAAAACTTACTCAACCTAATAAGCATATTTAGCAAAATTACTGGGTATAAAGTCAATATCCAGAAATCAAAAACATTTTTGTATACCAATAATGAAACAACAGAAATAGAAGCGAAAAGACAAATCCTATTTACCATAGCAACAAGAAAAATAAAGTACCTAGGAATAAACTTAACTAAGGAGGTAAAAGACCTGTACTCAGAAAACAACAGAACAATGAAAAGAAATCATGGAAGACACAAATAAATGGAAGCATATACCATGTTCATGGATGGGAAGAATTAACATCATTAAAATGTCCATACTGCCCAAAGCAATCTACAGATTCAATGCAATCCCAATTAAAATACCAATGGCAGACTTCACAGAAATAGAAAAAATACTTCAAAAATTTACATGGAGCCAAAAACACCCACGAATAGCCACCACAATCTTGAGAAAGAAGAACCAGGTAGGAGGAATCACAATACCAGACTTCAAACTATACTACAAGACTACTGTCATCAAAACAGCCTGGTACTGGCATAAGAATAAACATGTAGATCAATGGAACAGAATAGAGAGCCCAGAAATTAACCCAGGACTCTATGGTCAACTAATATTTGACAAAGGGGGAAGGAACATCAAGTGGAGTAAAAACAGTCTCTTCAATGAATGGTGTTGGGAGAACTGGACAGCAACATGCAAAAAGATAAAACTAGACCACCAACTTAACACCATACACCAGAATAAACTCAAGATGGATAAAGGATTTAAACATAAGCAGTGCCACCATAAAGGTCCTGGAGAAAAATATAGGCAGTAAACTTTTGGATATCCTATGCAAAAATATGTTTACTGATACTTCACTAAGCGCAAAGGAAATAAAAGAATGAATCAACAAATTGGACTATATCAAATTGAAAAGTTTCTGTTCAGCTAAAGAAAATATCAGCAAAATTCAAAGGGAACCAACTGTATGGGAAAACATAATTGCCAATGATACCTCAGACAAGGGTCTGATCTCCAAAGTATATAAAGAACTAATGTGACTCAACACCAGGGAGACACACAGCCCAATTAAAAAATGGGCAAAGGTCCTGAACAGACAACTCACTGAGGAAGATATACAAAGGGCCCAGAGGCATATGAAAGAATGCTCAACATCACTAGTCATCAGAGAGATGCAAATTAAAACTACAATAAGTTACCACCTCACACCTGTCAGAATGGCAATCATTAACAAATCAACAAACAACAAGTGTTGGCTAGGATGCAGGGCAAAGGGAACCCTCATACACTGTTGGTGGCAATGTAGGCTGGTGCAGCCACTGTGGAAAACAGTATACGGTTTCCTTAAAAAACTGAAAATGGAACTGCATTTTGATCCAGCAATTCCACTACTTGGACTATACCCAGAGAATCCTGAAACACCAATTCATAAGAACCTATGTACACCTATGTTCATAGCGGCACTATTTACAATAGCCAAGTGCTGGAAACAGCCTAAGTGCCCATCAGTGGATGATTGGATCAAAAAACTTTGATACATTTACACAATGGAATTCTATATAGCAGAAAGAAAGAAGGAACTTGTACCCTTTGCAACAACATGGATGGAACTGGAGAGTATTTTGCTTAGTGAAATAAGCCAGTCAGTGAAGAACAAATATCATATGATCTCACCCATTAAGGAACAATAATGAGCAAAACTAACAAGCAAAACAGAACCAAGTATATGAATACAAGGAATAGGCCTTCAGTGGTCAGGGGAAAAGTGATTGGGGGGTGGGGGGAGGCAGAGGCAAGAAAGGGGAGCAGCTTAGACAAGAACCTAGTATAAAGGAACCATGGACATGGACAACAGGTGGGATTGACTTTGTGGGGAATGGGTGGGTGGGGAGAGGGGCAGAGGGGAACAAAAAGGGGATGGATGTAATACAACAATAAAATTAAAAATAAAAAAATTAAATAAATATGTAACTTAGCTTCAGTCTCCACTGCAATATGGAAAAGGCTCCTTCAACATAATTCATGTGACTTGCAAAGCAATTAAGGGGCTTATTCTCAATCCTAGTTCTCTCTGCCCTGAGACCCTCCCACCTCAACTGTGTTCTCCTGAAGCTTTTCTTACTGAGCTGATCGAGAACTAGCATGAAGTAGGGGAAAGAGCATAGATACTGGAGCTCTAACCCAGCAGCTGAATGGATTTAGCAACTCGTTTCACTTAATCCCCACTTTCTTCATTTGAAAAATGTATAATATAATCCACCTTGCACGACTATTGCAAAGATTAGTGATAATTTTATGCAAAGATTATGTAAAAGAGCTTGGCACATTACACATGCTCATAGAAACTGTAGTGACTGTCATCTTGTAGGACACAGAACTCTGATACTTCTCAATCACCTGCTGTTCACCTCCACCTCATATGTGCATGCTTAAAATTAAACTGGTGACCTTTCTCAAATATAGTGGCTCCCTTGAATTTTTTTTTCTCTTAATAATTTTTCAGGATATCCCAACTCCAATTTTGCTTCAGCTTACGGCCCTTTAAGAACTCTAAACATTATCCTAAAAGAAGGCTACACTTGTCAGCCAGTCATCCAAAGTCCCTCACAATCTGGCCCCAACCTATTTTTATAGTTCTACCAATGCCAACTGTCACATGGAGTACCTTGGCTGAGGTCTCTCCAACCAGAAGACTCACCTTCTCCATATCCTGCTCATTCTCCAAACATAGCTTCTACCAAAAAGCCTTTTTAGCAATGGTTCCCTCTTTTTCTTCCTAGAGGCCCACTATATCACTGTTTCCTGTTTGTGCACACACACTTCCTTTCATTATCCTTGCAGATATTTATGGAGCACCTTTTTATTCCAGATATGCACTATCAGCCCTTGATGATGAATCAACCTAATAAATTAGACCAGCAAGAGTTTGGACCTCCCACAGCTTCCCAGTCTGGAAGGGGAAAAACCACAGGCATCAGGAACCATAAAACAATGTGGCAAGTGCTAGAACACACAACAGGGACACAAGTTCTAGAGGTGTGCAGAGGAGGGTTTTGGCAGGTGATTCAGTTGGTTCCTAAGGGCAGGGCTGCCTTCTTGAACTGCATCTAACCTTTATTCAGTATGAATACTGGCAGAAAGTATAAAATCCTCTAAACACAGCTTGATGAATTCTCACCACTGAACATACCTGTGTAACTATGACTCAGGTCAAGAAAAGAAATCTTTCCCCACCCCATAAGTTCACTGCATGTTCCCTTACTCACTACTATCCTCAAAAGGTAGTAGTATCCCATTAGCTGACACCACAGATTAGTTCTGATGTGTTTGAACATCATACAAATGGGACTATCTGATGTACACATACTGCTCTCTGGCCCTTTTGCTCAGTGTTCTGTTGGTGAGTTTCCCACATCGCTGCCTGGTGCTGAAGCTTGTTCATCCTTGGTCCTGTACAAGCCTCCATTGTGATGGCTATAATGTACTATCCTACAGTTGACAGTTTGGGACTATTATAAATAATGCAGTGATGAACATCCTATAGCATTTCTTTTGATGAACGCAGGAACACACTTCTGTTGGGTAGGCCATTGTGAGGTCATGGGGTATGCCTACATTCAGCTTCAGTAGATACTGGGTAACAGTTTTCCAAAGTGGCTTTGCCAAGTTACACTCCCACCAGCAGTGCCTAAGAGCTTGGGTTAGACCATAGTCTTACTAGCACCATCTTCCCTTGTGAAATGGGATTTCTTATATTAAACACTTCCTTCTCTGAAACCTGGAGCAGAACCTGTTTTCCTGACAGGCTCTAACTGATATCCCCAGAGATACCAGACAGGGAGCTGTCACTGAGAAGGTTGTAGGTTTGGCAGAATCACATGACAGTAGTTCCTTATAAAAAGAAAGCCAGAGTAGAAGCAGAGATGAAAACAGGAAGAAGGGCTGACTACTCACGTATCAGTGATGGGATGGTGTGTGTGTGGACAGGAAGGAAGCAAGATCTACATTCTAGGGAAAAGAGCCCGAAAGCCAGAAAGAACACTTATTTCCAAGTTTCTTCCTCTTTTCCTGCCTCAGTCTTTGAAGCTAGACCCCAAAATGCCCTCTCCACCTTGTAGTTGCTGAGTTTGGGAAACAACAAGAATTGTTTTTACTCAGCTGAAAGGCCCTTTGACCATATGCAGTTGGCTCTTGGGCATTCTCCCATCTGGTTTCCTAATCTCCAATATCCTCCCTCCCCACTCTTCCAAACTGGATTTTGAGTTTTGTGAGGCAGAAACCACAACTGTCTGAACTACCTCTGGGCATTTAGCAGAGTTAAATAAATGTGGAGTTAATGAATGGTTACACATTTACTTAATAAGGTAAAAAAGGGTGGAAATAACATGAAAGCTGAATACTTCCATCTCAGGTACTTTTACATAAATAACTACTCATCTCCAATTAGCAGCCTAGTCTTAAAATTCCTATTTCAAAGTTAAGGAAACTGAAGTTAAAGGAATTTAAACAACTTGCTCAGAGTCATAAAACTGTTAAATTATGGAGGCAGAACCAAGGCTGAGGTCTGCTGAATTCCAAAGTCTGCTAGTCTCCCTGCCATACTTTGGCCCCACAGTGGAGGGCAGAAGAGTGGTCAGCTCAAAAGCGGTCAATATCCAGTTCAGAGCCACTCAGCACCAAGGCTTCTGCTAGAAGACAATAAATGTGCTAGTTCTGAAGTGGCACAAGTCACCCTTAGCCCCATGATAACTGAATCCAGATGTGGTATTGGTGGAGTCCACTACTAGTTCTTTTGTTTTCTATAGGAAATCATAATGTGCCAGCTGAGTAAAGGCCCTGGGAGACCAGTTAAGGTGACAAGAGGTTCAGGTAGTAAAAAGCTTTACCCTCCTGGACTGTATACCCAACATACAGAAATGGAAATGGCCTTGTTTTCTAACATTTTCAGGCATGTGAGAAACACCCAGTTGGTAAGCAGCACTTGGTCTCCATAGAGTTTTTATCAGAGCCCTCTTCTACCCCTGCACACTGAATGAGTAATGGATGCCATGGTAGTCATCTGAGAAAAGCCTGTACCAGAGAGCATGTCACCCTATAAGACAAAATCTATCTCAGCACACATGTGAGTGATGGAGTGCATGTATGCATACACTCACCCATTAAATCCAAACCTAAAACATTACAACTTGAAACAGAATCCCTGATACTGCTGTACATTTGACAGTGGAGCCACAGCATACATCAACATTTTTGTAGATATTGCCTTTTCCAATGCCCCCACTAACTACCTGAAAGAAAGCATTAGTATCTCAATTTTACAGATGCAGAAACTGAGATGCAAGAAGGTACAGTGGGTGCAGAGTGCAATCATTCAGAACTGTGTGCAGGCCTAGGTCCATCATTAACTGATACTGCCCTCTGCTTCGCAGCCTGTGTGTGAACACCATGTCTGGGGTATGCTTCCAAGTGCCAGAAGATCCTCACAAGGCACCTCTAGCAGCTGAATGCTCTCTGTGGTAATAGATAAAACACTCCTCACTTAGATCTTGTAGTGTGGGCGTAAGAAACAATTACTCAGAAAGATTAGAAAGCATAGGAGCCCTACAAAATATGATTTCCATACTGAGGAATAATTACCTAGGGGAAAATACTATAACACAAAAGGGTCAAGAAGTCTCTGCCTCCTTGAGAATGAGTCTGGATTCTGTGCAGGCTTTCTTTTCCCTACATGCTAAGGACAATGGGCCAGCACTCCAAACCAGTATCCTACAGGCAGAAGGGCAGCAGGGGTCCAGCCAAGAGGCCTGTGGACACATTGTGGCACCTCCAAGAGCCCAGGCCTCTGCCCCTCCCATCTCAAACTTATCTCATCTGTGACCAAATACCTAACAATTTGGGGTTGTCAAGGATGATTCAACAACTGTTCCAAGTTTCCCCCTGAACAGGTTGCCACCATCAATTTCTAAACTAAGAGGAATTGGGTTGGGAAGTCAAAAAGAAAAGGAGCTTGATGATTGGAAGGCCCTGAAGCTGTGTGTACAGAAACTGAAATGTCAAGGTCTAAGAGTATTCAACAAATGAAAGCAGAATTATATAAAAGCAACAGTTAATAAAAGAGATTGTTAGATGCTGTGTTTCCATCCTCCCAAGCCATTATAGGAGTAAAATTATCCACAGAGAAAATGGAAAACTTATTTTAAAACTGACACAATTAAGCTTTTGACTGTGCCTCCTTCATCGCCTCTTTTCAGCACCCCTCCATTCCCAAATCCCTCACCAATCTCCAGTTCCTGGGGATGTTGGAGGTTCTATCCTTCTTTGTATTATCACCAGCAAGATGCAGGTGTTTAACTAAGAGTCAGAAAGGAGATTATGTTTTTGTACCTCCTTCTATACACATTCAATAATGTTTCAAAATAATGTAGGAAAACCTCATTAAAAAAATAAAAACCTGTATCTGGGGAGACCAGATGAGAAAGAAGGGCTTGTCCAGAATTTCCTTTCCTTCAGGAAAGCACAGAACTAGGTTTAAGGAGAAGGAATATAGTAGAGAGGATCAAGGAGAGTGATGAGAGGAAACAGATTTCAGGGAAGGAAAAATGCTGAGGCTACTTGCTTTTCACCCCAAACTGATGCACACTTCTAGAAGCTAAACCTAGAAAGGAAAATGCAAGAGGAACACAGCAGGAGACCGTAAAATTGCACACATAACAAAAAAAAATCTGTGGTAATGAACATATGGGCAACTGAGAAAATTAGAGCTATAGCTGGTGGAATTATTTTTACCCTTTTTCAGGATCTCAAATCACAGTCCTTGTCATTACAGCTATAGTCAAACCTGGGCAGGAGGCTATTCAGGGAAACATATCCTTGCTAAAGGCCATCTCTGCAGGCACCTTGGGGTGCCCTGCCAACCCTTGGAACTACAGGCTGTCACCATCCGTACTTTGTGTTCATGTCACAATTCTCATAGTCCCCTAAGCACCCCAAAGAGAGTGAACAGGTGGGAGTGGCTATGGAGAACCTTCCTCATGTCCCCACTGCCTAGAAATCTGGAAATTCAGGTTTCTGCCAGGCTCCAGTGCAACATACCACAGGCGAAATTCCCTATGAAAATTAAGCCCCTTCAGCAAACTGTCAATTGCAAAGCTCCAAATTGTGACAAATGATTCTCAAAGATTTGCCTGCAATAAACTAATGGCTTGGGTTGCTTGGCATGCTGTCTAATGGCAGGAGAGAGAACAATTTTTTCTACCCTCCCAACCATTCCTCCCACATTTTAAGTTGTTTCTTTGAAAAAAATCTGTCATGATTAACAAATGAACCCCCCACAAAGTAAGCAAGTTACCAAATGAATTTTTAAGAATTATTATAAGCTTCTAAAAAAGGAAATATGACATGTCTTTGAATCTCATTCATTTCAAAGGCTTATTCTTACATAAGTAATATACCCACATTGCACTTTGATCTCTCCAACTCCCATGAGAAAATCAATAATACAACTTTAGTATATTTGTAAAGCAAGATTTCACGTTATTATTCTTTTTATCCAAAGCAGCTTAACTAAAGTGAGAAAGGTATATTGGGTCTCAGCAATGCCCTGTGGTGAAATGAGTTTTTGTTTATGTTTTTTTTTTTTAAGGATTTTATTCCATTATTTTTAGAAAGAGGGGAAGGGAGAGAGGCAGAGAGGGAGAGAGACATCAATGTATGGTTGCTTTTCACCTGCCCCCAGCCACAGACCTGACTGGAGACCTGGTTTGCAACCTTGTTATGTGCCCTGGGCTGAGGAATCGAACCTGCGACCTTTGGGTTCGCAGGCCGGCGCTTTGTCCACTGTGCTACCAGCCAGGGCTGAGTTTTTGTTTTTAATTGAACTATAATAAGCCAGCTGCATTCAACAAAATGATCTCTGTGACTGCCCCTTGCTGAAAGGTTGAGGGTGTGGTGCTCACTGTAGCATGTAGGAGGGTGACTGGCTGTTAGGGAAAAAGAGCACTGAGGCCTGTAGGCTTCTTTATCCCCAATGGGGCCTTTAAGACCTGGCCCCCAAAAAGGCAGCCTAGCCCTAGCCTTACCTTCCTCTCAATGTGCTCCAGTTGTTCCTTATAGGTGTTGTGGCATCTCAGCTCTGCCTCCTGGTTCTCCAGCTCCCTGGCCTAGTTGGAAGAGAACAAAACTCATATTAAATAGAAGTAGCTAGGTTGGGGCTGTAAGGTGAAACCCACAATACCTGTTCACAGTGGCATGAGAAGAACAGTAATAACAAATTGAAACCTATGCTATGCTACATCACTTACCTATCTTGTGCTGTTTAATTTTTACCACTAAACTTAAAGGTAGGTCACTGCTAGAACCATTTCGCAGATGACAAGCACCAACACATTTACTGAATGCTTATTAGTATATGTGCCAAGTACTGGTCTAAGTGCTTCTCACAGATTCTTTTATTTGATCCTTACAATTTCTCTCAAAGGTAGGCAGGATTATAATGATCCCCTATTACAGATAAAGAACAGAGAGGGGCTAAGTTACCCCATAGCTCATAGCTATGATAGAGGAGATGAGTTTGAACCTCAGCAGACGCAGGGCCTGGCCATGGAGTCCTTACACCTGGCAACACACAATACCACTGATTCACTGTTTAAATTGTAAGAGGTGGGGGTGCCAAAATGCACTTCTACTGGTCAGGCAAACTCCCTGCCTTAGAGGTCAGGGATCTGAAAGGTGAGCAGTATCAGAATTTCAGAATCTCAGAGCTGCTTCCTCAACCACATGATGAGGAACAAACAGAACTGTTGATGCAGATAGCTGAGGGCCCTCCCTCATAGTCACAGTTAGGCTGAGTGGCTTGTCTAATCAGGACAAGCAATGTGGAACCTCCAGACCTGGGGCTGAACCCATTCTACCCTTATCTAACTGGGTGACATGGAACTGTTTCCTAACTCTGCCAAGTTCCTGTTCAGTCAGGTATAATATATAAACCTGGAATGGGACCCCAAAGGACTGTGTAGAGGTAAAGGAAACCCTTCAGGAAAAGGCATGGTCATTTCAGGCCAACATAATGGGACACCTACACCATGGCAAAGAGGGGTCTGAAAATTCCAGAAGACAGGGTTGGTACTTATAGGAGAAATAGTGCCATCTGCTTGCCATCTGCCCTCTGCTAAGAGTCAAGTGTGCTCAGGTACCAGTGATTCTACACTCCTATGTCACTTAATTCTCATCATCCTAGGAACACAAAGCTAGTTAACAATTGAGGTGGACCAAGATCCTAAGTAAGTTTGACTCTGAGTTCTGGTCTTCTTCCTGCAAATTACACTATGGTATGAATATGTGGGTTTAGAACTGTTCAAAAATACCAGGTAGAAAAGAACTGATATTTTTGAAAGCTCATTTCCTTGGCATTGCTATAGTCCTTGGCATGAAACCTTTCTGAAAGCCCCAGTGGGGATGGCAGTGGGGGCAATGGTTGGTCATGAGCTGACCTCATGATAGCACCAGAGGGAAGGCTTGCATTTAAAGGGCCACATTGCTCCTAGAAAACTCCAGGTCAGCAGGGCTTGGTGACAGGCTGACCACCTGAGAGTCGAGTTCTAATGCCAGCTAGACCACAGAGTGGCCTGTAAGCTTGAGCAAGCTGCTAGCCTTCTCTGTGTATTTTCTCCTTACCTGTAGAATGGAGAAAAGAGTTGTAATTTGGCTCCTGAGGCAGCTGTAGAATATTTACAACTGCCAAGAAGGCTTTTGGAATGTCTGTGGAATGCCAACACTTCAAAAATGCTAAATACGTGCAGTGAGACTGAATGATGGGGATTTATCGCAGAATTTTTCAAAGCATGGTGCTGAGCATGTTCCAGGAATATGAGCATGACTAATCTGTGCTGGACCCTCAGCAGGCAGCACTGAATGGTTAAGTATTTCTTACGCAGTCAGAGAAGTTGGTCTGATATAATAAAGCAGCCAGCATAGAAATATATCTCAGGGCTCTGAATCTGCCATTTTATGGCCAACAGACCAAGCTAAGCAGGAAGATGACATCTGAAGGCAAAACTGTTCTGAGGCTCTTCTATGGCCATTCACTTGAAGCCAATGGGGCAGCAGACACTTTTACCCACCATCTATCTCAATGATACACTGGGATGCCTTCTCCTGGCAGAGGCTCCAGTAATGCTCAGTCCATGGTTCCTGGGCCTGTGCCAGCATGAACGCCAACATCAGGAATGGAAAGCAGAGCTAAGGTTCCAGGCAAAGTACCCCAATCACTGTGGCTTCTTCAGATCACAGAGAGACTGTTTACACAGAAAAAGGTATGCTGAGGAGACAGGAGACCTTCTTTAGTCATATCTTGGCCACATAACTAAGCTGTTATCAAGTAAGGAAGTAATGCACTATTTCAAAAGATAAAAGTGTGTCTTGCCCACTGGAATGGAAACTGAGAGGAAAGGCCTTGCCTGACTCTAGCATACACCTAAAGCCTTGGCCTCTATCACAGTGAGCCAGCCAGGTGACTAGTTCGCTGTTTTCACTATATCCACTAATCAGCACTACCTACTCCCTCTGTTAGTCTCTGAGATGTATCATTGAAATTCAATGATTGACACTGGAAACATGGCATAGAAGGGGCTGTAGAAAATGAGTAAGATTCGCCCTGGCTGGTGGCTCAGTGGATTGGTGTCAGCCTGCAAACCCAAAGGTTGCTGGTTCAATTCCCAGTCGGGCACATAACCAGGCTGCAAGCCAGGTCTCCAGCCAGGTCCTTAGCTGGAAGCAGGAGAAAGGCAACCATACATTGATGTTTCTCTCCCTCTCTTCCTCACTTTCTTCTCCTCTCTCTAAAAACAATTAATATTTTAAAAATTAAAATAAATAAAAAGGTAAAAAAAGGTTAATTTAAGATAATAAAATATTCAGCCAGTGTTCAAATTTCCAATTGATAAAATGTTTTAAATGTATACTTAAGGGATTCAAAAGATATATGGAAGAAATAACTTTTAATTTAAAAAGAAGAAAGTATAAACCCAGAACAGGAAAACCTCAAAGCAGGTAAATGTTATAAATTTAAATTTCTTCAAATTGAAAAATAGGACAAACCCTAAATTGTGAGCAGTAAGGAAGAAATTAGCAAATTGAAATATAGTATAGAGATTTTAGCAGAATGTTGCAATGGAAGACAAAAATAACAAGTATGAAAGAAGACTATTTTGGAAAAATAGCATGGCAGGGAAGGCAGAAGAAGAGGAAGGTAGAGAAGAAAAAGAAGTGAGGGAGAGGAGAGGAAGAAGAAAGAGGACAGATATTAGAACACAAGGCAAGTTAGCGAAAAAGGAAGGTGGGGAGTGTGAGGGTAAAGTTAAGGTTAGGGAAGGGAGTATGAGGTGGACATAAAAAGAAAGATGAGGAAGTTGGTGGGAAATGGAGGGATAAGGAAGAGGAGAAGGGGATGTAGATAGAAAATACCAATTAAAATTATAGGAATAGCCGTGGCTGGTGGCACAGTGGATAAGGCACCAGCCTGCAAACCCAAAGGTTGCTGGTTCGATTCCCAGCCAGGGCACACATAACCAGATTGCAAGCCAGGTCTCCAGCCAGGTTCACAGCTGGAGGCAGATGAAAGGCAACCATACATTGATGTCTCTTTCCCTCTCTGCCTCTCTCCCTTCCCCTTTCTCTAAAATAATAAATAAAAAATCCTAAAAATTATAGTAATAAGTAAATCAGTTATCACAATCAATATGTGGTAGACAGCTTCAAAAATGGACCATGGTCCTCATGCCCTTGTGTGATACCCTTCCCCTGAATATGGGCTGTTGTCATGTGACTAATTTCTGATGCATGGAATATGGCAAGTGTGGTAAGATGTCACTTTCTGATTGCCAAAGACAGATTTTTGTCTTGCTCACACTCTCTCCTCACTTGCTCAAATGAGGGAGATGCCTCATGGTAAGGAACTGAGCCAGTAAGAAATGAAATTCTGCCACATGAGAAAAGATAAAGTGGTGCCCCTGCAAGATGTATCCGCAGATGGGACCGTGAGTGCAGCCTGTGAAAGACATTGAGGCAGAGGCGCCAGCCAGGCTAGGCCCACATTCTGGACCCACATAAACTGTAAGAAAATGAATGTTGACTATTTTAAACCACAGAATTTTGTATTGATATTTAGCAATATGTAAGTAATACAAAATGTGAGTCAATTAATCTCACCCTTAAAATTATTACTTTGGATAAAAGAAAAAGAAAATCCAATATTCCATTCACAAGATACCCAATCCCCCATACTTATAGTTTTACAAAACAAATGAAAACCCTTCACTAAACATAAATAGAAACTGCAGTCTCTACTGTTTTATTTACACATAAGATTGAGCATTCAAACAAAAAGATTTTAAAATACACACTAAAAACCAAAAAAGTAATAATCTACCCTAAAGAAAAAAATACTCAATAGAACCAGACATAGCAGTGACCCAGACGTTAGAATCAACACAGAGGGACTTAGAAATAACTGTAATTAATATGTTAAAGAATCTAGTAAAAAAGGTAGACACCATGTGTGAAAAAATGGAGAATTTCCACAAGGATATGGATACTATCTGGCCTCCATTATTTATAATGAGAAATCAGCTGTTAATCTTATTGAGGATTCCCTTCACTTAATGAATTACTTTTCTCTTGCTATTTTTGAAATCCCCCTTCTTTAACTTTGGACTTTGACAGTTTATGATATATCTAGGTGTCAATTTCTTTGAGATCTCCCAGCACATAGTCCTACATTTACATGTGGCCTTGATTACCAGAAATGTGTCAGAGCTTTTCCAAAATCCCTATGGGCATCTCATTCTCTAGCTTTTCTTTTTAAGCTTTTGAGTTACCCTATTGTTTGCCTACACTGTTATCCATCTCCTCAGGCAGCTGTGATGTTCAACAGTTGCCTTTGATATAATTTTGACAAATGCCCCCTGGGAGAAGGTTGTTTCAACTGGGCAATATCTAAGTAACATCAAATAAAGACAACTTGCAAGTGGGGTCTTCCAGAGAACCAGCAGGTAGGAAAAACACTGAAAATTCTCTAAAACCGGGGCTTTGAGTGACTCCAGTCCTTTTCTACCCTATCCAGGTGGTTGCCAGGCTGCTGTTTTTTGTTTTGTTTTGTTTTGTTTACCATGATTAGAGCTATTTGTTTTCCAGGTTACTCTTTAGTTGGGAAGAAGAGGGTGGGAATAAGGCAGTTTAAAATCCACAAAGCTCACCGTCCTTACTGAGATTCACTGATTTTTTTGAACAAATATTCCTGGATTGCTGCAAGCTTTCAGTTAATTTTCAGAGTTTTGAAAAAATAGATTCTGACTATTTTCATTACTTTTTTGGAAGAGAGGCTTTTCAGAAGTCCTCATTTCACCATTTTTTACTGACACCACCCAAAACTATAAAATAGAACTAAATAGAAATGATAGAAATAAATTTCTAACGCAGTATACTACATGAAATTATGAGTTTTAACAGACTGGACAGAGCAAAGAATCAATGAACTTGAAACAAATCATTAGAAATTACTAAAAATGAAACACAAAGATCATGAAAAAATAAAATGGAACAGGGCACTCAAGATAGTATGACAATATCAAATGAAATAGCATACATTTAATTAGAATCCTAGTAAGAAAAGAGAGGGAAGAGACAAAGGACAAAAATTTCCCATAATAGCTAAATAAAATACCTATCTAAGAAGCTCAGAAAAATATCAAAGAGGGTGCTTTATAAAGTTCTTAAATACTTCCTTAAGTAATATTTTTTTGAACATGGACTGTCATAAGTTTTTTAAAAAAGTAATTTCTAAAGCAACCACTAAAAACGTAACAAAAGGGACACAAAAAGCCAGCCCTGGCTGGTAGCACAGTGGTTAACACGCCGGCCTGCGAACCCAAAGGTCGCAGGTTCGATTCCCCAGCCAGGGCACATAACCAGGTTGCAAACCAGGTCTCCAGTCAGGTCTGTGGCTGGAGGCAAGTGAAACGCAACCATACATTGATGTCTCTTTCCCTCTCTGCCTCTCTCCCTTCCCCTCTTTCTAAAAATAATGAAATAAAATCTTAAAAAAAAAAAAATTTGCTTTAAAAAAAAAAAAAAAGCCAATAAAAGAGATACAATGGAATTCTAAAATATATCGATTTATCTCCACTCCCCCCATCAAAGAAAACCTCAAGACATGAGCAATAGAGAAACAAAGAACAAATGGAACAGAAATTATAAGTCAAGATGGTAGATTTATATCCAGTCATATTAATAATAACATTAAACATACACAGACTTAACTCTTTTGTTACTTTCCTATTTTGCAAGAAATTACCAAAAAACTTTGTAACTTAAAACAATACAAATTTATTATCTTATAGTTGTAGAGGTCAGGACTTTCAAATAGATCTTATTTGGCTAAACTCATGGTGTTGGCAGAGTTGTATTCTTCTGGATGCTCTAGAATTGATAATATTAACTTGCCTTTTCCAGCTTCAAGAGGCTACCTGCATTCCTTGGCTCATGGCCTCACATCACCAGGACATCTTTCCTTCTCTGACATTCCTGTCTCCCTCTCTCCCTGATAAAGACCCTTGAAATTACATTGGACCCACATAGGTAATACAGGGTAATATCTTCATCACATAACCTTAACTTAATCACATATGCAAAGTCCCTTTTACCCCATAAAAGAACATATTCACAGGTTCTGGGGATTAGGAGGTAGACATTTGTGGGGGGCTATTATTTTATCATATACCTAATGAGAAAGCAAAACCCTAACTCTGTGTTATCAATAAGAAATACATTTTAAAAATAAAGACACAAGCAGATTTTTAAATGTCCTTTTTATTGTTGTTCTATTACTTTTGTACCCCATTTTCCCCCGTTGCTGTCCCCTGGCCCGCCCCACCTACCCCTGACCCTCTCCCACAGTCAATACCCCACCCTACTGTCTATGCCCATGGGTCCTTTATACTAGTTTCTTGAGTAGACTCTTTTCAAACACTATGTTACAAATAAGAACTACATTTTATTTTATTTTATTTTTTAAAGCATTTTTTAAAAATTTTATTGTTGTTGTATTATATCCATCCCTTTTTTGCTCCCCTCTGTCCCCCTCCCCACCCACCCTTTCCCCCCAAAGTCAATCCCACCTGTTGTCCATGTCCATGGTTCCTTTATACTAGGTTCTTGTCTAAGCTGCTCCCCTTCTTTGCCTCTGCCTCTCCCCTCCCCGCAACCCCTTTCCCCCTGACCACTGCAGGCCTATTCCTTGTATTCATACAATTGGTCCTGTTTTGCTTGTTGTTAGTTTTGTTCATTATTGTCCCGTAATGGGTGAGATAATATGATACCTGTCCTTCACTGACTGGCTTATTTCACTAAGCAAAATACTCTCCAGTTCCATCCATGTTGTTGCAAAGGGTACAAGTTCCTTCTTTCTTTCTGCCATATAGAATTCCATTGTGTAAATGTATCAAAGTTTTTTGATCCAATCATCCACCAATGGGCACTTAGGCTGTTTCCAGCACTTGGCTATTGTAAATAGTGCTGCTATGCACATAGGTGTGCATAGGTTCTTATGAATTGGTGTCTCAGGATTCTTTGGGTATAGTCCAAGTAGTGAAATTGCTGGATCAAAAGGCAGTTCCATTTTTAGTTTTTTAAGGAAACCCCATACTGTTTTCCACAGTGGCTGCACCAGCCTGCATTCCCACCAACAGTGTATGAGGGTTCCCTTTGCCCCGCATCCTCACCAACACTTGTTGTTTGCAGATTTGCTGATGATTGCCATTCTGACAGGTGTGAGGTGGTATCCTAATGTAGTTTTAATTTGCATCTCTCTGATGACTAGTGATGTTGAGCATTCTTTCATATGCCTCTGGGCCCTTTGTATATCTTCCTCAGTGAATTGTCTGTTCAGGTCCTTCGCCCATTTTTTAATTGGGCTGTCTGTCTCCCTGGTGTTGAGTCGCATTAGTTCTTTGTATATTTTGGAGATCAGACCCTTGTCTGAGGTATCACTGGCAATTATGTTTTCCCATACAGTTGGTTCCCTTTGAATTTTGCTGATATTTTCTTTAGCTGAACAGAAACTTTTCAATTTGATATAGTCCCATTTGTTGATTCGCTCTTTTATTTCCTTTGCCCTTGGTGAAATATCAGTAAACATATTTTTGCGTAGGATATCCAAAAGTTTACTGCCTATATTTTTCTCCAGGACCTTTATGGTGGCACTGCTTATGTTTAAATCCTTTATCCATCTTGAGTTTATTCTGGTGTATGGTGTAAGTTGGTGGTCTAGTTTTAACTTTTTGCATGTTGCTGTCCAGTTCTCCCAACACCATTTGTTGAAGAGACTGTTTTTACTCCATTGGATGTTCCTTCCCCCTTTGTCAAATATGAGTTGACCATAGAGTCCTGGGTTAATTTCTGGGCTCTCTATTCTGTTCCATTGATCTATATGTCTATTCTTATGCAGGTACCATGCTGTTTTGATGACAGTAGCCTTGTAGTATTGTTTGAAGTCCGGTATTGTGATTCCTCCTACCTTGTTCTTCTTTCTCAAGATTGTGGTGGCTCTTCGTGGGCATTTTTGGCTCCATATAAATTTTTGAAGTATTTTTTCTATTTCTGTGAAGTCTGTCATTGGTATTTTAATTGGGATTGCATTGAATCTGTAGATTGCTTTGGGTAGTATGGACATTTTAATGATGTTAATTCTTCCCATCCATGAACATGGTATATGCTTCCATTTATTTGTGTCTTCCTTGTTTCTTTCTTCATTGTTCTGTAGTTTTCTGAGTACAGGTCTTTTACCTCCTTCGTTAAGTTGATTCCCAGGTACTTTATTTTTCTTGTTGCTATGGTAAATGGGATTTGTTTTTTTGCTTTTATTTCTGTTGTTTCATTATTGGTTTACAAAAATGCTTTTGATTTCTGGATATTGATTTTATACCCAGCTATTTTGCTAAATTTGCTTATTAGGTCGAGTAAGTTTTTGGTGGAGCCAATTGGGTTTTGTATGTACACTATCATATCATCTGCAAATAATGACAGTTTGACTTCCTCCTTTCCAATTTGGATACCTTTGATTCCTTTTTCTTCTCTGATGGCTA